>APFE031376033.1:16308-44337 GCA_000404065.3 Pinus taeda
AGGGGTAGGATCCTTGAGGTACCCAACCTCTTGGATGAGACCTTGCTACAGGAGCCCTGATGTGGAGTAGCAGGAACTGACTGATTGGGTAGAGACAGATGCGGATGGAGTGGCAGAGAGAGCGTTAGTGCAGGGAATCCTAGGACAGCGCATAGCTAGCAGGCTACAACAATGCGAGAGGCACAAGTGTTTTTCACAGTGCTAGGTGGCACAGAGAGGTGCGCAATGGTGCGAGATGCATAGAGATGTTGCAAGAGCACAGATGTCAGAGAGGGAGCACTTGTCAATAGCAGGTAGAGCTTCAGCATCAAAGTATGTTCCTAGCCCAACAGAGTGGTCAATTGGGAGTGTTTTTGTTCCAAGTGTTGTTGGAGCAAGTGGGCTGGGTAGATGTGTTGCATGCAGAACATTCCAGAGTTACAGGATCGGGTTTGAGAGAAAGCCTTTCTTGTTGAGAGGGAGTGTTGAAAAGTGTGCAACAAGAAGTGCTAAATTTAGAATGTGCTAAAAATAGATCTGCTAAAAATAGCATGTCTAAAAATAGAAATTTGGCCAGTGAGGTCATTGGCCACATTGGGTGAGAGGTGAAATTGCTAAAAATAGAAAGTTCTAAAAATAGAATTTCTGGGTCCCTTCCTATTTATGGCAGTCCCTAGTCTATCTACAGGAAGTAAAATTAATTTTGGTCTTAACAACAGCTGGAAATATTAATTAATTAATTCAGTTGAGTTAATTAGTTGAGGAAATTAAACTTGAAGTCTTTGTGAGATCATGCAATTATTTTCTCCCTTGATTTAGGAATTTATCCCTTGATTAAAGGAGATAAGGTTCAGTTCTATAATGAGAGAATTAGTTTAACTTAGTCAAGTCTAGTTAGATTATTTTAACAAGTTGTTAAAATAATGAAATATAGTTTTTTAATGCTTGCATGCATGTGATAACTATTATTTCAAATAATTGAGCATTCCCTCATGGATAACTGATGCATGTCAGTTCAGACAGAGACCCAGTTGAGATCAGATGAGGGACAATGTACTATTAGAAGCTTGGATATTTCCAGTAAGTATTCCTTGCATGGAGAAGGATCTATTATAGGAGATTGGAGGACTTGTGGCCTATATATTGAGGCCTAGGTAGTCCATGATTTTCATCTTCTGATTGAAGATCATTAGGATCTTCTGATTACAGAGAGAGCAGGATAGCTATTGAGCTGATTCTTTTTGTATGTTGAAGAGGATTTCCACTTGATTGATAATACATGGTTGGGGTTTTATGCTGGTGCTTTCCCATGGATATATCTTATTTTATGTGTGTTTGATTTCTCCATATTAGTTATATGTGTTCTTATTGATGTTGCTCATTTTCGATTAAGCTTCCGCTAAATTGTTTGTAGAAGTAGATCAAGTGTTTTGCTTTAGTACATTGCATTACCAAGTGGATCTACAGGTGGTAAATTTCTACATGGTAGTGGAGCTAGCTGATTTGTAGAAAAAGTTCTACATGGTATCAGAGCTAGCTGATTTGTAGAAAAATTCTATAAAGTTCTACATGGTATCAAAGCTAGCTGATTTGTAGAAAAATTCTACAAAATTCTACAACTTCACTCAAAGAGGAGAGATTATGATGAACAAAGTTCATATACGTAGAAAATTACTCAGAATATTTGAAGTATATAAATATCCATGAAAGGACAAATATATTTATATAAGAATATAGAGAAGATATGAGATGATTTGGAATTGTTACAAATGAGGGTCTGCTTATATACCTAGGCAGGTGCCCCTTTACGAACAGTCATGTCCTGAGGGACATGCATGTTCATCAACTAATCTAATATTATGATTTTTGTTTATTTATTTATATTTTTATTATTTTTATATCAATTGTATTCATAACATTGTCTTCCTCTTCAAAAACCTTTGTCCTTAAAGCTTATTGCTGACAAGGTGTGTCATTTGTTTCTTATCTTGGAATTTGTTCATACCTTTTACAAATTTTGGGAGTTGTCATATTTTTTGATACAAGATGATAGGATCCTCTGACTGATAAACAAAATTGTCACACTGAGAAGGGATACGACCATCCTAAATAAATATTATGTGGAATCTTGCGGTCACTGGATACTTCATGTGAATTTTTATCACAAGACTGGATTTTATTGATGTTAGTAACCTTCAGAACATAAGTTTGTTGCTTTTGTTTTGAGCGATATAGATATGCAAACTAATTGAGTTGTCTTCTCTTATGATTCATACGTTGATAAGGAGTTCATGTAGTTTGATTTTCCCTTATCATGCATGTGGTAATTTCCTGATTTTTCATCGTCTTAACTGTAATATCAAAATATTTTTGTAATTCAACTGACTTATCATCTTCTTGAGTTGTGATATTCATTGGACCAATATTTGTTCCTTTTTATTCAATTGATTTTCTACATTTTAAGATTTTGATGCTTCCTTCTTGATGAGTTGTTGTACCTTGTTTTCCAATGACTTCTTGTCCTTCTTAAGCTTCTTAATTTCCATCAGTAATTTTTCACTATGGTCCTAAGCTAAGAAACTTCTTCATTTTTGTTAGCGGTGACTTTGTTAACTTCCCTTTGCAAATTTTGTATTGATTTTTTACTTTATTGAAAAAATACTTTTGAGATATCTTGTATGTATTCTGATGTTATTGAATCTAATTTCAATCTAATGTCTTGTAGTGTTATTTTTTTCTACCTGTAGGAAAATGTTAAAAACTTATTCTTTGTATTTTGGATGAAGGATCCTATTGATTCCATCCAAGGTGAACCCAAAATTATATCATATTATCACAATATAAGGTTTTAATAGTGAATTATGAGATAAACATATGATTTCCAATACTTAGTTGTAGATTGATTATGCCACATGGTTTGTTACTCATCGAATCCATTGTTTCAATTATATTTGAGTCAGGAAACACTAATTAGTTAGCACATTCAGTATTAACATAATTATTATCTTGCGTAGGACTGATAGAGATTATAATATCATTTCCTGCAAGTGGTCCTTTAATTTTAAATAGTGCACTAACACATTTACTAAAAGTTTCAGGAAATATTTCATTATTGGTCTCCATTTTTTTCTTTTTTGAGATGAGCTTAGGGTTTTAAAGGTAACCCTTTTTAATCCCTATAATAATATATTTTTTTTATTGTCTTCTTTAACCAAAGTAATTTAATTAATTTGACCCTTTTTTAAATAAACCTTAAAACGTTATTAACTTTTCCCTTCTTACTTCTAAAATCATTTATTTATTTCAACCTTTGCAATAATTTAATAATGTCTCATGAATTTAAAAAGGTGCCCTTTTACTCTTTCATAATGCTTCAAGTTGAAATATAACCAAATCAATTGAAGGTTGTTGCAATGGAATGACATTTATCGTAACTTTAATACTTATTCCCTTATTATTCCTTGATTGACTTCCACAATATTATTTTTTGTAAATAGAACCTTTATTTAAATATGAACCGATGGGTGTGGTAAAAGTCTACTTTAGGGGTGGTAGGAGGGGGAGGGATTCTCTTTCATACTGATGGAATCATTGTGGACAAGTATGCTTGGGGAGTAGGAATCAAGACCAAAAATCAAGTGAAAGTTTACATCTTGTATATGGAGTTCCTTCTAGCCAAGAAAAGGGAAGTTAAAAGCATCATAATCTTGGGTGACTCCTATCTGATTATTAGACACCTCGTAAATTCCTCCCCTTCCCAAGACAATCACACCTAAGCCAAAATATTATTTGTGCTCAGAGCATCCTTTCCTCCTTTGAGACCTTTCAAGCTTGGCTAATTCAGGTGGATCTTTAGACACAGTGGCATGGGAAAAGTTCAAAATTAAAAGTGGTAGAAAGGTAATTATCTTGACATCAGATCGAAGTGCTCGTCATACTAATTCCATTGGTACGAACGACACTCCAATCCGAGTTCGAATGAAGGAGATAGAAGAAGTCAAAGTTATAGGTTGACTTCAGGAAATAGAGGAAAATGAAAGTCCAAGGATGCTTCTGGAAATAGTTCCATTGCGTAGATATTTTCATTCTGAATCTACTGCAACTTGAATGGGCGAAAATGGACTTTGGATGATGAAGTTATCGCAAAAAGAAGTTGCCTTTGTTCCTTTGAAAAAGGAGGCATTTCCTCTAAAAATAGGCTTAAACGCTTCTAAAGGAAAATCGCAATTGGAGGGGTCCAAAGGGCAGACTTAAGGTAGGAAGACGGAACCCTCAATCAATGATCTCCGACTAATCGCAGTCGGGGGAAGGCGATATGCGATATTGGGACCAAGCAACATGCGATATGTGATATGCGATGGAGCGATCAGATCGATGGATCAGGTCGGCACAGCCCATGGTATATGGAAAGAACCCCGGGCTGTGATATATGCAATATGCCGATAGCGATACGCCAATATCTGCAATATCGGTGATCGGCGATCGACACAGTTAAAGGAAATACCCAAAAGGCCGTTGCGACTACGATATGCGCAAACTTGATAGGAGAATAGGGTTAATTTAATAAAATTTGAGATCCGGCTTTAAGGCTTTACAGTCAGAATTTTCAGTGTTTTTGTGTATTATCGCTTTAAACAAAAAAAGGCTATTTTGGGGTTTTGTTGCAAAGGAAGGTCGAACGGTCGGATTTATCGCGCTCGCCGATCCTTCCATTCAAATAGCTTCCATTATAGACAACCAGACTCCCGACTTAAGCAGCCTTGCAACAAAGAAATGCTATAAAACCCAATGAACGCAGAAAAGTGTAGGGTAGAGAGGAATTCGCACACAGTTCGAGGCAGAGCTTACAGGAGGGCTGAAAGCCATTTGGTCTGGATTTGACAAATTTTATATGGTTTCAACCCTGCTGGATGCCATGAATGCAATGGTGCTATCCATTTCTCCATCCGAGTTCTGCATTTCTCATCCATTTTCCAGAATGGAGGTATAATACTCCTTTGTTGTAACTGATGATTACGTTCTTCTTTTTCATGCCAATTAATGAATGAAGGCCTCCCCATTGATCAAGCAAGGCTTGAAGACATAGTCCAAGTCGGACGAACTTCTTTATCAAGTCTTGTTGCCTTCTTTTCATGCTTTATGTGTTTCTTCTTCTTCTCTCATGTGTGCATTAAATTTCTATGGTTAAGCTGCAATTTTCACATGTGATTCTTTAATACATCTTTAAGCAAAAGATTCCTAGATCAAATGGTATTAGAGCCGGTCTTTTTAGATGTGAATTGCATGTTTGTATGCTAACAAGAAACAGGCTCCGAAGAGGCAAAGGGAAACTAGAGTCTTTCGATCCCGAAGCGAGGCGTGCACATCGAAGGAGAAACATGGCAGATGAAGAGGCTTGTCTTGAAGAGGAGTGCAATTTCCGCAAAACCTTCTATTCAATGGCAGAGAATGTTGGTCATTTGCTTTCAAGGCTGGAGAAAGTAGAAGAGAGAAAACCAGAAAAACAAGGTTCAGCACATGGAAATGGTGGAGAAGAGCCCCCTCCTCCTTCCACGAGTGAAAGTTCTTCTTCCTCTCACCACCATAATCATCGAAATGCAAGGGACACATCTAAGAAACATTTATTTAAATTAGATGTCAAATTTGATCTTCCCATGTTTAATGGTGAAATTAATGTAAAAAAACTTAATAATTGGATTAGGCAGATTGGGATCTACTACGAGATTCAGCAAATCATGGAGGATGAGGCAAAGATTTAGCTGGCCTCTCTATGGCTGAGCAGCACTGCTCTCGTCTGGTGGGAGAGCAAATTGCAAAGTAGTAAGAATGTGGTTAACAAATTTTCCTCATGGCCTGATTTCATTTCTACGTTAAAGGAACAATTTGATCCCTTGTGTTACAAGCAAAAAGCATTAATGAATTGGAAATATTTAAGGCAAGGAAAAGGTCAGGATGTTCAAAGTTTTACAGAGGAGTTTAGAAAGCAAGCACTTAATTTGAGTATTACACTTGATACACCTAAAGTAGTAACTAAGTACAATGGATCGTTACATATTAGTCACATTAGGCATTCATTATTGTTGTTTGAACCAACTACTATTGACTTCGCCAATGTAAAGGCAATTCATATTGAGAACAGGGGAAAAATTGAAAGAGATGATCATTCCAAGTAACCACCGTTCAAACCTCCCAATGGAAAACCTAAAGCGAAATGGAAAGGAAAGGAGAAGAAGATGGCATCAACCAAGAAAGAAGAAGGAGAAAGGCCTTATTGCACTCACTGCAAAAAGGAAGGTCACAATGACGATCACTGTTGGAAAATGCATCCAGAAAAGAGACCAAAGAAATATGGAGGAAAAGGCAAGTAAAAGATAGTGGCAACTGCACAGCAAGACCTTGGATTTGATTCGGGAGATGAAGCATTGATCACACCAGCAGGAACAAAAGGTACTTTTACACCTCATGATAATTCCGAATCGCATGAAGGCACTAGTTTAGTAAATGAGTCCCTTCCTAATGAACGAAAGAGAATTGAGTTATTTCATATTAGAGTTGTAAAACATACTAAAGTGGAAACTCTATTTGATACTGGGTCCCAAGCAAACTTAAATGCAGAATCCTTGGTAAATAAACTCGGCATAGAAACAAAACCACATCCAAAACCTTACCCGCTTGGATGGATACATGATAAAGAAAAATTGAATGTAACTAAGCAGTGTAAATTAAAATTTGTGATCGCTTCTAGGCTAGTGGATGAAGTAGAACTTGATGTGATCCCATTGGATATCTGTGGCATGGTGTTAGGGAATCCATACCTATATCATAGAAAAGCAATCTTCTTTCATCACAAAAAAAAATACCAAATCACAAAAGATGGGGTAGAATATATTGTAAGGGCTCATCAAACTAAAATAAATGTTGCCTTGTAAGTGCAGGACAAATGAAGAGGTTGGTAAATTCCAGTAAGGGTTGCATGCTTATGGTTGTAAGGGGAAAGATGCAGAATTAGTCGATGCTTTCCAAGGTTGTGATCAGGAACATAAAAAGGAATTATGTGAATTAATTTCTAACTATGATGAGATGTTTCAAGAAGCAAAGGGATTACCTCCGAAGAGGGAAATCCAACATGAGATCCATTTGCAGCATGACGCTCCTTTACCAAATATTGGCATGTACAGGATGTCGACCATTGAGATGGAGGAAATCAAAAAGCAGGTGCAGGAATTGCTGGACCAAGGGGTCATCAGGCCAAGCACTTCTCCATGTGGCTCACCGATTGTCTTAGTGCCAAAGAAATATGGCACATGGAGGATGTGCATGGATTACCAATCACTAAACAAAATCACGGTGAAAAATCGTTACCCTCTTCCACGCATTGATGACTTATTATATCAGTTAAAGAATGTTATCTATTTCACCAAATTGGATTTGCGTAGTGGTTATCACCAGGTCTCAAAAACCTCTTTGGTTTACCTAGGTCATATTGTTGGTCATGGTCAGTTAAAAATTGATCCTTCTAAAGTTGAAGCAATTGTAAATTGGCCTAAGCCTACTAGTGTAACCGAGGTCCGCAACTTTTTAGGTGCAGTCCAATATTGGAGGAGATTTATTGCCAATTTCTTTGTTATTGCAGCACCTTTGCATACATTGACAAGTGTGAAACGGGTCTTTCAATGGGGAGAAAAATAGCATAAGTCCTTCGAAACATTGAAGGAAAAGATCAACACCGCACCAGTCTTAGCCTTACCAGATCTCCAACAGCCATTCAAGATTGAAACAGATGCCAACGAATATGCCATGGGAGATGTATTGATGCAGCAAAAGAAGTCGATATGTTACCATTTCAAAAAGTTCTCCCAGGCTATGATAAACTATCCCACTTATGACAAGGAGCTTTATGCCTAGGTTCAAAGTGTGAAAAAGTGGAAACACTACCTGATCGGCAAGGAGACCATCATCCATACAGATCATTAGCCCTTGTAGTACCTTCAGTTACAAACCAAGTTGCAGAAATCTTGTAATTTGAGGTGGATGGGTTTTCTTCAACAGTTTCATCTGGTAATAAAGCATAAGAAGGGCACTAGCAACAAAGTGGTTGATATGCTATCTCGCCCTCCTATTTCTGCTTTTGTTATTTTGCATAATGCTTCATTTTCTTTTGAGAGTTATGTTGAACAATATGCTAACGATGATGACTTTAAGGAGATTTATGCAAAACTAACCCATGGTTCGCAGGTGGATAACTATCACTTGTAGGGGAAACTATTGTATCACCTTAGCAAATTATGCATTCCCACAAGGGAACGAGTACATGTAATTCGAGAGGCCCACACCTCTCTTGTGTCTGGTCACTTTGGTGTTGAAAAGGCTTTATGTCATGTACAAAGATTTTGTTTTTGGCCTCATATGAAGAACATTGTGACTCGCTATGTAAAGGGTTGTGTGATGTGTTCTGTTTCAAAGCCCTATAATAGAAAACTCGGGCTCTACACACCACTCCCTATTCCAAGTCGTCCATGGGAAAGTGTGTCGATGGACTTTGTAGGAGGTTTGCCTTTGTCTAGAAAAAGTCATGACTATTTGTATGTCGTCGTTGATCGTTTTAGTAAGATGTTTATTTTAATTCCTTGTAAAAAACAGATCACTGCAAAGCAGACTGCTTATATTTTATTTCAACATGTTTGGGTCCATTTTAGGTTGCCCACATCGATTGTGTTAGATCGGGGCTCTCGTTTTCTCAGAGAGTTTTGGACCAGCTTGTGGAAGATGATGGACACCAAGTTGAAAAGAAGCACGTCATTTCATCCACAGACTAATGGATAGACAAAGGTTTTCAACCACACCGTGGTACACTTGTTACGAAGCTATTGTGGGAAACATCCTAAGTTGTGGGATGAGCATCTCCGATATGTGCAGCATTCCTACAACCGAGAAGTGCACTCATCTATGCAGCATTCACCATTTGAGACATGTTTTGGATACCTGCCAAACGACCCTTTTGATATGGTCTTTGGAAGGGAAGATGACTCCAGTGGACGTAATGATAGGGACAAAGTGCAGCAGTTCATTCAGCGGATCCAGTTGATTCACCAAGTAGTACAGGAGCAGTTGGAGAAAAGTCAAGCTTGTTACAAGGTTTGACATGATAAACACCGAGTCGATCATCAATTTCAAGTGGGCGACAAAGTGTGGTTCCATATCAGCAAGGACAGGATGAAGGGAGAAGGGAAGAAGTTGCGACCAATCCGGTATGGTCCATTCACCATTTTGGAGAAGATTGGAAACAATTCCTTTCATCTCGATTTACCGATATATATGCAAATGTACCCTGTAGTGAATGTGGAGAACTTAAAGCTATATGAGCCACCATTGATTATGGACACCGAGGAGGTGGGAAAAATTCCTACAGTTGATGATTTTGCACCAGAGTATCTCGATGAGTTACCTGAAGACATCATCCTTGACAGAAGAACCAGGACTTCACGATGGGAAGATGTGGAATACCTTCAAGTTGGTTTCAAGGGGATGCACCCTAGTAAGGCAAAATGGTTGGAGAAGTAAAGAGTGAGGGAATAATTCCCTCACTTTCCAATTGACTGATAAAGCTTTTGGCAGTCCAAAAGCTCCTCAATAGGGAGGATTGATCTAGGTGGATCTTCAGACACAATGGCATGGGAAAAGCTCAAAATTCAAAGTGGTAGAAAGGCAATTATCTTGACATCAGATCGAAGTGCTTGTCGCACTGATTCCAATGGTGTGAACGACACTCCAATCTGAGTTTGAATGAAGGAGATAGAAGCAATCAAAGTTCTGGGTTGACTTGCAGGAAACAAAGGAAAATGAAAGTCTAAGGATGCTTCTGGAAATAGTCTTATTGCGTAGATATTTTCATTTTGAATCTACTGCAACTTGAATGGGCTAAAACAGACTTTGGATGATGAAGTTATCGCAAAAAGAAGTTGCCTTTTGTTGGGTGTGGAGCATGATTATTTAGAGTTCTTTGTTTCAGCAGGATGTATACCTCAGGAAGTTTGTACACCCTTCCACACGGGGGGTGTGGGGGGGACTTGTCCCCCACACGAGGGTTCGAGGGGGCTGATCCCCCTCCGCTGGGGGGTCTAGGGGCCAGTGGTCACCCAATGGGGGTTTCGGGGGCAGCGCCCCCGAAGCTAAAAATAGATTGTAAAATTGCCTTGTAAAAGTATAGTAATTCTAGTCAATCTAGGTCGTCATTAGGTGGATGATCTGACGGTTAGAACTTATGTTTAGTTTAGGGTTTTTTTCCCTAGAAGGCAACCCCTCTCTTTGTATGAGGGCATTGTATTGAGGCTATGAAATAGATGTGTATTCTCTTAGCGAGAAACGGAGAGGTGAGACTATGAGAGAAAACAGAGGATATTATAGCGAACCTAACGTAGGTTATGTATTTTGATTTTTCTGGATAGTATAAAGGAAGGATTGGCTGTTCGGGGTGGACGTAGCCCAAACTGGGTGAACCACGTATTTTTGTGTCTCTCTAGTTTTATGTGTTTTCTGTGTTTATATTTATGCAATATTCTATGTGTTCCATTTCTTTGTAATATATAATTTTCTAACACCTTTGTTCCTTTGAAAAAGGAGGCATTACCCCTAAAAATAGGCTTAAAGGATTCTAAACGAAAATCGCAATCGGAGGGGTCCAAAGGGTAGACTTAAGGCATGTGGATAGAACCCCCGATCAACAATCTTCGACTAATCACAATCGGGGGCAGGAAACATGCGATATTGGGACCATGTGACATGCGATATGCGATATGCGATGGAGCAATCAGATCGGTGGATCGGGTTGGAAAAGCCCATGGTATATGGAAAGAACCCCGAGCCGTGATATATGCTATATGTCAATGCGATATGCTAATAGCGATACGCCGATATTAGCGATCGGTGATCGGCACAGTTAAAGGAAAGACCCAAAAGGTCGTTGTGATTGCGATATGCGTAGAACCGACAGGAGAATAGGGTCGATTTAATAAAATTTGAGATTCGTCTTTAAGGCTTTACGGTCAGAATTTTCAGTGCTTCTGTGTATTATCGCTTTAAACAAAAAAAGGCTATTTTGGGGTTTTGTTGCAAACGAAGGTCAGACGGTTGGATTTATCGCGCCCGCCAATTCTTCCATTCAAATGGCTTCCATTATAGATAACCAGATTCCCGATTTAAGCGGCCTTGTAGCAAATAAATGCTATAAAACCCAATGAACATAGAAAAGTGCAGGGAGGAGAGGAATTCACACGCAGTTCGAGGCAGAGCTTACAGGAGGGGCAAAAGTCATTTGGTCCAGATTTGACAAATTTTATATGGTTTCAACCCTTCTCGACGCCATGAATGCAATGGTGATATCCATTTCTCCATCTAAGTTATGCATTTCTCATCCATTTTCCAGAATGGAGGTATAAGACTCCTTTGTTGTAAGTGATGATTGTATTCTTCTTTTTCATGCCATTTAATGAATGAAGGCCTCCCCATTGATTGAGTAGGGCCCGAATACGTAGTCCAAGTCGAACGAACTCTGTTATCAAGTCTTGTTGTCTTCTTTTCATGCTTTATGTGTTTCTTCTTCTTCTCTCATGTGCGCATTAAATTTCTATGGTTAAGCTGCAATTTTCACATGTGATTCTTTAATACATCTATAAGCAAAATATTCCTGGATCATTGGCACATCCTCCATAACCTTAACTCAAAAGTAGATTTGATAGATAATAAATCATGTCGCCTATCGGAAGTAACATTGTAAGTTAATGGGGTCTTTAGTCCCTGCCCTATACCCTAACCCCCCTACATTTTCCCTGCCCTTAACCTCTCTTTCTTACATGGTATAAAAAGACTATGATTGTCGCCCTTGTCATCCCCCGTCATACCCCTTTTGTCATCATCTTGATTATTCCTTGTCCTTCCCCGTACGCCTGTGTGATGACACCTCTCCACTTTCCTTTGTCGCGTGGCCACCTCTTTCTCCTCCACGTGAAGTGGTTAGGGTCACGTCTGTAAATAATCACGAGACTTCTCACGTCAACTTCATTATCCATGGCTCATTGCAGGAGTTCGAAGTTGGTTTTCATGCAAGCCCTCTCTCCCTGCACGCAACATCTACTCCCCATGGACCTTACGAGACATCCCAACTGCTTGAACATCCATATACAAATAATGGTCACTATCTCTCCTCACGAGGTAATTATTAGGCTGTATCGGGATCCTAGTGGCTCAAGCTTGATTCTACAGGGTTGTGGTTATAAATGTCAGATGATTTCTCTATCCCATCTCGTCCTGCTTGTGATTTTCATCCCTAGTTGGTTTGGGTTTTATTTTTTGAGTGAAGATAATTTGGTTACCTATCTAAGGTGTGAGATTTTAATCTCTCTCTAGGACTGGGTTTGCGCCCTCTCTTTTCGGTGGCGTTTTCTCGGGTTGGCTCAGGATATGATTTCTCTGGAAGGAAATTTCTAGTACATTGTTTCTTGGCCCTATCCTGCCTTTCAAAAGATGGACACAAATCCTTGAGGTAGCAGACACCCTCGTTCTGGTTGGTTATGGGAGAAGGAGGCATCGTGTCATGCCTTGGGTCATCTTTAGAGCTCACTAACCCCCCCCCCCCCCCTCGACTTTTTCTTTGTGCTTGCAGTGTGAAAAGGCACTGACTAAAATTAAAGTCCAACTCTCTGACATAAATGACCTGATGTATCATTAAAGGGTAATGGCATATGAAAATTCAGAGAGCATTAAGGCCAAAGGGAGGCAGGTCGATAAGCTCAAGGATGAGGTTGTTGCGTTGTGTACCATGATTGAATACATACAAATGTTGGTGTCAAAGACTGGATCTCTCCAGGAAGAGTGGAGAAAATTTGAAGTCCAAAACTCGGGCATTGATCTGAATTGCCCTGCTGACCCTATCAGCTAACTACTCCTTGTTATTTCTGGTTTATTCTACGTACTTTTATTGTCTCAATTTTGCCCAATATATACTAGTAGGCTAAATAAGTGTACTATGTCAGTTGTAAATTTTGTAATGGTCATGAATTTGGGCTCTATAAATCAGGATGGAACTAGAAAAATGGAAGCCGAAGGGAAAATTCAAATGTGATATTCACCCGTGTATATTGCTATGACCGGGTGTAGAATTAATATATTAAGTACTCACTATTGCTCAAAAAAAGACACTTTCAAATGTCATACACCAATTTGTATGGACAAGAGATTGTTGTGATATGATTGAATATTACAATTGTACAACTTAATAATTAATATCTAAATGGATCTGGATGAGATATATTTTTCTATGGTGATGCAACACGAAATGTTGGCAACAAAAGAGCAAAGCAGATACAACGACGATAGTGGATAGGGGATCAATTTGACTGAATACGGTGAAACTCGATTTGCGATGGTCTAATAAGAGCATTGTTGATTTTTTCATTTGAAAGTTATTGGTTGTTCGACACACTATTTTTTCTTCGTGGTTTCTCTAAACTGACAAGAAAACTTTTTCCCTGATATTTCAGACTAAGTTTAACGATTTCTACAAGAGTTAACGATTCTCTAGTAGGGTGTTGGTGGCTCGTTAAAAGCGGTTAAAACGGTTGTGTAGGAGAACGGTGTTGTGATGATTAGTCATAGTGGTTGGTTGCGTGATTGTTGGACGTCGGCTGCTATGTGGTTGTCTTCGGCTAAGCTTGTAATTTTCTGTTTTTTTTTTTAATAAATCCTTTAGTAAAAATGATTTTTATTTTATTTTTTACTTTTTTTGTAGTATAAATTTTTATTTTCAATTTTTGTAGTATCACAATGACAATGAAGTTAACGGAGAGTTAATGGCTAAAGGTCGGATCAGATCGGCTTTGTGCAATGATTGAGCAACCAAAGGATCAAACAAATCTGATACCAAATGTTATGAACAAAGTTCATATGCGTAGAAAATTACTCACAAGATCTTAAATATATAAATATCCATGACAAGGAAAATATATTTATATAGGAATGTACAAAAGGTGTGAGATGATATGGAATTGTAACAAATGAGGGCTTGCTTATATACCTAGGTAGGTGCCCCTTTTCAAACAGTCATGTCGTTAGGGATATGCCTCTTCACTAACTAATCTATTATTATGATTATTATTTATTGATTTATATTTATATAAATTATATTCATAACAGAGATAACTTCACCAAGATGAGAGAATCCTTTTAATTTGAGTCAGATTTCCTCAAGGCATTCAATTTGATGTAGGAAAAGGTGGAATAACTCTTCAATGAAAGAGGAAATTGATGAGGAAATGCACCAATAAAGTCAATAATGAGGGTGATCAACCCCTCTTCCTCCTTCTTCTCCTCCTCCTTCAAGAGATCCCTCTCCTCCTCATTCTTCACCTCATTCTTCTCCTTGTCATTCTCAACCTCCACTTCCTTGTAAGAAGATTACTTCAAAGAAGCCATTTTTGAAGTTGGATTTCAAGTTTGGCTTGCCAATTTATAATGGAAAATTAATGTAGAAATATTAGATAATTGGATTTGACAAATTGAAGTTTATTGTCGTGTTCAGTAGATTGTTGAAGAAAGATTCAGTTTGCCTCTCTTCAGCTTGAAGGTACAACATTGGTAACTCATTTATTCATGGTCAAAATTCACTAATGCATTAAAGAAACAATTTAATCCTTTAGAATACACCCAAAAAGAAATTATCGATCGGAAAATTTGAGACAAGGAAAAGGACAAAGTGTGCAAAGCTTTATTGCAGAATTTAGAAAGAAGGAATTGGCTTTAAATATTCCCTTATATTCTCTAGAAACTCTTTTAAAATGCATTGGTGATTTCATCGTTACATTCACCATACTATTCTCTTATTTAATCCCACTAATTTAGATGGAGTATGTGTCCAAGCTACTCATCTTAAGTCTAGGGGAAAGAATGTGCAAAGTGATTTCACAAAGAAGTGACCAACCAAGTTCTCTCAAGCCAAAGACAAAGCAAAAGGGAAAGGCAAGAAGGTTGCCACAATGAAGAAAGAAGAGGAAAATACTACATTATCACATTCTAAAAAGAAAGGCCATGATGATGCTCATAGTTTGAAGCTACATCCTGAATTAAGGCATAAAAATTTTTGAGGAAAAGGAAAGCAAAATATTGTTTCCATAGTGCAACATGATTTGGGATTTGATTCGGGGGATGAAATTCATATCACAGTTGTAGGAGTGCAAGGTAAAACATATTCTCATGCTCATTCTAGTTCTTCTTTTCCATATCCTAGTTTTGAAAGCAAGAGAAGTGAGATTTTTCACATAAGGGTGATAATTAAGCATACAAAAGTTGATACTCATTTTTATACTGGTTCCCAAGTGAATTTAATATCTGAAGCAATTGTCAAGAAATTGAGATTAGAAACAACACCTCACAGAAACCTTATCGTCCCAATTGGGTATGTGATGATGCAAATCTACAAGTAACGAAACAATGTAAACTTAAATTTCTTATCACTTCAAAATTTGTCAATGAGGTTGAATCAAATGTGGTTCCTCTTGATATTTGAATAATTGTATTAGGAACCACTTACTTGTATGATAAGAAATCCATATTCTTCAGGGAGGAGAACAAATATCACTTCACCAAAGATGGTGTTGAGTATATTGCAAGAGAATATAACATGAAGACTAACTTATCACTTTTTAGTGTAGGGAAAATGAAGAGGCTCATAAATGCTAGAAAGAACTTTGTACTTATGGTTGTGAAAGAAAAAGATGTCGAACATACTCATGCTTTTAAGGGTTGTGATCATTCTCATAAGGATGAATTAGTTAACCTCATTTCTAACTATGATGAGATATTCTAGGAACTTGAACGATTGCCTCCCAAGAGGGAGATTCAATTGCAAGAAAGTGTGCATGTTCCCAATGTTAATATGTACATGATATTTAATGTTAATATGTACATGATCTTTGTGATTGAGAATGTAGAGATCAAAAAACAAGTTCAAGAATTACTTGAAAAAAGATTCAACAGGCCTAGTTCCTCTCCATGTGGATCTCCCATTGTGATGGTACCAAAGAAGGATTGTACATGGAGAATGTGTGTTGAATTCTTGAGGATCCTCCTCTTCAAATGATTTGGCAAAAACAAAAGCAATTTCTTCAAGAACTTCAATCTCAACCTTTGATTTAGAAAACAAAGATGGAATCTTTCACATCTTCAAAATTTTCAAGTAAGATTGTTGTTTCTGGAGTACTTTTTTCAAGAAACCAAAATTCTTTCAAGGTTTAATAGGCCATTTTTTTAGAGACTTAATACTTTCTAAAGGAATGATAGAAGATATTTAAGAAATAGAGTTAATTTTCTTAGGCAGTTAAGAATCCAACGAAGTAAACTAGAAGAATGGTGTTATTGCATGAGGGTTTTATGAAATGGTAGATATGTCATTTCAACGCCTGAAAATATACTATAATTCACATAGAAATTACAAGTGGACTCAAAACATACTAAATCTCATATAAATATGTAAATTTCATATAATTCAAGCAAATTCTATTCTAGAGACAACTTGTACATTTTTTTGGATTTTATAATTTGCTTTATAGTATTAAGAACATAAATTGGAAGAAAAAGAGTTTGAATGAAATAACGTACACATAGACGCAAATTGTAAATAGTCTGGAAAATGTAATCTTATTGATATTCTTCAAAGGGATTACAGTACATCCCAATACAATATGCCAAAAAAATTGAAACTTTTGAACCCCTATTTCAATTTCTAATCTTCTCTTTAAACACAATGAGGTTACAACTGCTACAGTTACTTCTGGTAACTATTTAGTCAATTTGGTGTCCTAAATTGCTACATAAATTATCAATCTGGGTGTCGTAAACTAATGAAGTGTAGTACACTATATGTGCTAAATAACCCTTTCTTAGCTCACTATTTCCAAGTTTATGTTTTTTTGGGGTTTTGTTCTTTTGACTCCTAGAGTTCTATAATGTAATTGAAATCTTAATCTACTACTGAAGTGAGAATCTAAAAGTGCTTTTTAGGCCAAGTTTGGAAGTGGAGTTTTCAAAACAAGAAAGTGAAGACAAAGCTTATCTTCTTGCTATTGTAATGGTTTCCAAAATATGAGCTTAAAAGACTCTTAGAACTGTTATCTACAAAATCAAAAATTGAATGAGAAAATGGAAGTGTAGCTATCTATATCAAACTGAGAATGAAATACTGGAAGCAAAACTACTTCTACTGTCTATTCTACTTGCAAAAATAAAGTCTAATGAACTACTGCAATTAAGCTAAAGGCAAGAAACAAAATTGATACCGCAACTATACTATTAATGAACAACAAGTAATCTCATTTATAAACATAACACTTCGCAAATTAGTTTGCAGATCAACCAACAATGAAAGGCTCTAGAAATATTAGCTTATAACATGAGTAAATGACATCAAACTATCTAACTCTAAGCTAATGAACAACAAGTAATCTCATTTACAAACATAACACTTCGCCAATTAGTTGGAAGATCAATCATCAACGAAAGGATCTGGAAATATTAGCTTATAATATGAGTGACTATACTAAGAAGGAAAAGGTACTGAACAACAATAAAATCTCATTCATAAACTCCATAGTTGACCAATTAGTTTAAGGGTAAACCATCAACGAAGGTTACAGAAACATGCACTCATGTAATGGGTGACTATCCTAAAAGCCATAAAACAACTTGAACTTGAAAACTAAAGAACAACAGAAGAAGTAGGTCTAAAGATGCTACTTAATTCAATTTAAAAGCTACAACTAAGAAGCTCGAGCATAAAAGAAATTAAATAAATACTGTGATACTGAAATGCACTTATCAGGGTTAGTAAAAACAAGTGACAAAAGCTGCAATATATACAATGTTAGAACGATTATGGACATAAATGAAAACACAAGAAATACACAGTTGAACAAAAGAAAAAACAACAAATGTAAATACACATAAACAAAAAGGAACCTCAACCACGCAGGAGACCTCTGCACGGCCTTGGACTAGAACCACAAATTTACTTCACATGCTCAGGTAGCCATATAAGAAAACATAGTTTTTGTATATAAAAACAGAGGACTATATGTCTCTTGATTACAAATGGAAATAACACTACTTCAGCAATAAAAACATTAACTAGTTATGTGTTCCAAACACTATAATTTATAGGAGAAACTCATACCTGTTTCTAACAGGAAAATCTTCTACAGTAGACATGTGAACAGGTCATGCATCCAGGAATTTAGTCTCCGGTTGGCATAAACAGTAAATATCTGAATATGGATGTTGGATATGGTTATGCAGGTGGCAAAACGAATCCTTAGCTTCAGGAACATGCATCAGCCTCATTTGTGTGCCAAAACAGAGTCCTATCTGTTGTAGGACTTATCCACTGACTCCCCTTTTATCGGGGTCTTTCTCCTTGAATTTGATCAAACGAATAGGAATCTATCCATGTACTAATATTTCCTTAGCTACCCATGTGGCTCGTTCCTCTTCTTGACACCCGTAACTTGTTGAAATTTGGTACCGGAGGACAGGTGGTTCCCTTAGGCTTTGATCTTTGGCCTAGGGAAAAGTGTCCAAAAGATTTTAATTTTTCTCCTAAAGTGACTTTATAATTTTTTATAAAGTTAAAATCTAATTTAAAAGTGACTTTAAGTGATAAAGTTACTAAGTCTAATTTTAAAGTGACTTTTATAAAGTCAATGAAAAATTAGAAAGGAAAAGTGACTTTGGAAATAAATGACTAAGTGGGTCTTTATTAAAGTGGGGTGAATTAAAAAATAGAAAGTGAGATTTAATTGTGCATTTAATCTCAGCCATTGATCTAAATCTATCTCAGCCATTGGATTTAGGGATCACCCAAAAGTCATTTAGAGTTAGATTAAAGGAGGAAAAGGAGGAAAAATATCATTCATTCTTTCATGAGCAGATTGGGAGAAGGAGAGCAAGAGAGCAAGGGAGATTTCTGGACAAGAAGGAGAAAGAGGCAACAGTTTGGCACACATACCAGGCAGCTCTTCAGCAAAATCAGAACAGCAGAAAGGCAAGCAGAACAGCAGCAAAAACAAGCAGAAAAAAAGCTGATTTTTTGCTGAAAACTGAGAAGTTTCCAGGTGGTCTGTTGGGCTGAAAACGGATAAGTTTGCTTGCTGAAAAAAATTATTTTGCTAAAATTTTCTTGCTGTAAAAAGGCTTTTTTCAGAAATAAAGAAGAGCTCTCAAACTGATTTTCCCCAAGAGTTGTAGGGGATTTTCCCAGGGTCACATTGACAAAAAATATCAGTGTTTTAATGTGTTTTAATGGCTGTTTATTACTAATAATTTTATTTCTGCAATTTCCAGCATTCTGTAAAATTTCCAGAATGTGTTTTTAGCAAATTTATTTTTTTTCAGCTTGTTGAATGTATGGTTATGGGAAAGGGCATTTAACTACAAGGGAGAAATAAGGAGAAACTGAAAACCGAGGTGGGAAAACAGAAATTTTTACACAAATTTAGAGGGAGAGTTGCAGAGTGTACAAAGAGGAGCGCATCAGCATCAGTCAAACACTAAGGAGGACGTGACGCAGAGCATCAGAGAGACAGTACAGAGGGAAGATCAAAGAGACAACGTAGCAAGAGACATAGATTGTAGTCCTCACGCAGAAGTGACGCAGAGGTGACGCATTAAAGGCTGAAGGGTCTCCGAGGTGTCTCTATATTCTGTAAAATCGTTCCTTGTAAAGAGATTGTTGCTAAAGAATAATAAATAAACCCTCATCTGTTGCACTAGTTTTCCTGCATTAGGTTTTTTCGACAATTATCCAAAAATAACTATGTAGATGTGATTTATTCTTGTACTTGTATATCACTGTTATTTTCTCTATTCTATTATGTGACAACTGCAGTAGAATTTATTTTGATGTTTACTGAAGGGTTTTGTAAATAATTTATTTAAGTAGGAGAAATAAATCAGTTACTGCAGTAGAATTTTGCATTAGAAATTTTTACAATGTTGTTTAGGTGCATCATCATCATCAAACAATTGGGACACAAGCAAGCAATAGGTGGTGTTGAAGGATCCCAAGGTGTCGCTATCTGCTCTTTGCTATGGTGGAGGCCCATGGATCTCAACACCCACACTACAAGTGCCATCAAGACCCTCTAGAGGTCTTGGATCCCGTATAGGGAGACCAAACCCCAAGATGAAGACCCACCTGCAATCTTGTATAAGATCCAATGTGTAAATGAGCTTCTAGATCATGGAACCAAGTGGGCACTTCATAGTGGCATGACCTTCCATAATGGGCTTTAGAATGTACAGGTGTCTCTACGCTCAAGAAGGAGGCTAATCAAGGACCCTACTAGGTGATTTGAACCTCTAAGGGAGTGGAAGGTCCATGGTACATCCATCAGATGGTAGGTTTTATATGAAATAATGATGGAATGGAGTGAGGTAGCAAGGAAAGGCTCCAAGCCACATGCCATGGTACACAGGTAGCTATAATGAGGGAAGCCCACACATGGGTGTATAAATGTAAGAGGGAACAATCATGTTACATGAGTTACCTCGGCCTTTGCTTTTCCACCCTTCTTGATATGCCTTTTGCCTTTTATTGATTTTTCTTTTTATAACTGCTCGGAGCTCCAGGGAATGAGAGCACGATGTGAATTATATAGCAGTGGATACCTCCTTAAGGTTGGGCAGTTCATTGCCCACCAAGGGTTGGGACGATCACGGGTTCCTCAATGATGCAAGGGGCTCACATAGGGGGCCTTACAAACCAAGGTAATGGCCACAATGATAGGGGTAGAGCTCATGTTTGGCTTTGCCCACGTGCTAAATTTTTATGTCCTGACCATCTTTTGCATTTTATGGTACACTTTCTGTTGTAAGTGGCCAAATTATGCTTTTAACTTTCTTTTTGGTTGCATCCAGCTCTGGGGCATCATTCCAAGCCCGACCCAAAGTGTCGACAAGGGGAGGGGGAGGCTAACTCCTTGCGGGCCCAATGGGCAAATGTGGACCCAGATGGGAAATATGTGAAAAGGGGTTATAATGAGCGGAGGGGAGTGATGTATGTGGTGTCAGGAAGCAGGAACACGCAACTAAAAATGAGATTTCCCATGTAGTGCCACTCCTAAAGCTAGTAGCCAATAAAGGAGATCCCACGAGATTAGGATACAAGGTTAACCACCAAGTTGGACAAGGGGACAAGAGTACAGCCCAAGCCCATTCTTTCCCCCGAATCCCCCTGTTGAAGAATGTAAGTAGGTTCGGTCTTCATAAATTGTATTTGAGTCACAATGAAATGTATTTATCAAAAGAAAGAAAAAGATTTTTTTTATTATTATTGATATGACTTATTAAAGCATGGGTTTCATGCTTGGGTCATCATGTTTTAGGTCAAAGTCCCCATTGAAGACTTTTAGGATTTATTCTAAGTCATTAGAGTCATCGTCCATCTAAAGAGCCCCTTCTTGGGCTTTTGAATCATGCAAAAAGATTTATTATTGAGTCAAATAAGGTATTTGTCACCTCCAGACTAGGTCGACCTCAAGAAGATCAAGTCAGTCTCAAACTGGGTAATTCAACCTCACCAGAAGCCTATATATACAAGCAGTTCGAATTCATTTGGAGAAATCTCACTCACAAGTCCAATATCCAAGAGGAGGAGGCATAAAATGTGTGAAATTCCAAGAAGAGAAGGAAAAGTGCTGGAAAGATCAAGATCGAATTTTTTGGTTCATCTCTCTCTCACACGTGTGGATTTTCTGGTATACTACTAGAGGATCGAAGTGTTGTTGTTGGGACGAAGTTGTTGCTGGGCTAACTACTGGGTCGAAGATGTTGATGGACTAATTGTTGGGTCGAAGTTTGGTTGCTACTACAAGTTGTTATTGCTAGGTCAAAGTTATTGTTGAAAGGGTTATCATCTACAGAAGGAAGAGAAGGTTGACTTGGTGTGGAGGAAGTTTGTGTCTAGGTTAAGAGTCTTCGATTATCTCCTGAAGTTATTAAGGAAGAGTTGTTGACTTGGGTTTCCCCTAGATAAGGGTTTTACCTTGGTTGTCTGCCTGTATTTGGTGTCTGTGATCTTTGTGTTATTGTTTTGATAATTGCTTGATGAACTAAAAGATAAAAGAACATAAAGATAAGAAAGTCACAAGTAATTATCTATATAAGGAAAATCTTTCTGCCTTTCTGATTTTCTAACATGGTTTCAGAGCTAAGGTGAAAAAGGGAAAAAGGCAGCTCAAAGATCTATTGAAAGGAGAATGAGATCTAAGAAGCTTTGAATAAGGGTCATCAAAAGGAACATATAAGAAGTCAAGTCTATCATCTTCAAGAATAATGTCTAACTCAATGAAGGGAGAAAACAAGCTAGAAGGAGCATCTAACTACAGGGCATGGAAGAAGAGGATAGACCTCATCCTTCAAAAGAATAAAGTTCTAGATATAGTCAAGGGAAAGGTAAAGAAGCCTACTAATGAGTCAAGTGGTGCAGAAAAGGAAAAATTCAAGGAAACAGAAATATTGGCCATGACTCTAATAGTGGATGGCATAAAGGATAACTTCATCCCCTATATATCCAACATCGACTCTGCTCAAGAGATGTATGAGGCATTATCAAAATTATTCACTATCAAGAATCTTGGTGAAATAGCAAGCCTTAAAAATGAACTAAGATCTACAAAGATGACAAAGGAAGACACTGTGGCATCTTTCTTTGTGAAAATAGCTAGGTTAAGAGACAAACTCTAGGCAATTGATGAGATAGTACTAGAGAAGGAGCTTGTAATCACTGAATCACTGCACTTCTAGGTTTACCAACATCATGGAGTGCCTTCTCATCAGGTCTCAACAACTGGAAGGAGACTCCTACATTCGAACAACTATGGAATGCATGCAGTTAAAAAGAAGTCAGAGTTTTTCTAGTAAGCAACAAGGAGAATGAAGAAGAAAAAGTTTCAAACACCTCCTATGCTCATCATAGGAACAAAGGACCATTCAAGAAGTCTAAAGGGCCTAGAAGGAAGATAGACATATCCAAAATCGAATGCTACAAATGTCACAAGATGGGTCACTACAAAAGTGATTTTCTTGAGAATCCAAGGAACAAGAAGAGAGAAAGGGAATATGCAAATATTGTTGATGAAGGACCTCCAAAGAAGAACAAGAAAAAAGAATTCGAAGTCAAAGACTTATTTGCTAAGGACTCTTAAGGACTCTATCCTTCTACTCTAAGATTTTGATTTGTTTTGTATTTTTATTTCTAGAACTTATAGGTTTAACATTCTTTGGAAAAACATTGTTGAATTGTTTTGTTAAAGTTATAGGTATCCCTCGAGATTGTATTAAGAGGGAGCCCTCACCATTTTTCCAAAGATAAGTATCTTACTCCTCGTATTATCTTTCATCTTTGGTTTTCCTTTTCCTATCTAGATTTGTTTACACTATATGCTCATAACATTTTCTTTTCGTAATTTCCTTGTTTAGGAAAGCTTGGTGATATGCTCAAGGGCTATGAAGAAGACCTCACAAGACAAAGCATAGAAGTTCTATTGGAATTGATGTCCTATAAGGTTTGTCTAGAAAAAAACTCAAACGTATGGTTTAGATCATAAGTTGTGTTTCTCTTTGTTATAAAGGTACACTCATTCATTATAATGAATCTGTTTTACATTACTAACAAGTTTTATGTATAGGACCTTTGAATCATAGAGATACTTGTTTTGGAGATTAATCATTAGATTGAATTTACCCTCATTAATCATTATATTTGTGGAACCCTAATACGTTCTCTGTAAAACCCTAACCTAAAGGGTATGTCAATACTAATGTGAAAAACCGTAGTCTACTTAGGGTTACTGATGAAATCTAGAAAATATTATTCTTTTGATGTTTGGGGCTTTTATGGTGATGTCATGTTTGGAGGTTTGGTATTATTATGGAAACCCTAGTCCTTCTGCTTTTGTTTTGTTCTGCTCTGCTTTTGTCTGAATTATGAAGAAGAAGAAATGATCGAGGATGTATCATACTGACTCAAAGTCAATCTCAGAGTATGTACCACTGGTCCCAAACTAGTCTCAACCAAACCAAAGTCAGCGTCATAGTGAGTACAACTCCTACCACTGGTCCCAGACCAGTAACATCCTCCACTGACTCAAATTCAGTCTCAGAGTGCATACCACTGGTCCCGAACCAGTAACAACCAACCCGAAGTTAGTGTCATAGAATGTACCACTCCTATCACTGGTCCCAGACCAGTATCATTGATCCCAGATCAATGGAGGTCATCCTAGCGTAGGGAGTATGGTAGATACAACGATGCGTCCATCGATACTACTATGGTCCCTAACTTAATTTCCCTGCTCATTGATCAGATGAGAGGTACTTCTCATGAGTCCCAGACTGCATGGGTAGGATGTCTCGACAGGAGAACTTAATCGATCCCGTCCTCACAGGAGAACACATCAATCCAGGCAGCCATGGAGAACACATCAATTTAGGCCTCACAGGAGAACACATCAATCCTGCTACAATCGCCATGGAGAACACATCAATCCAAGCCGCCATGGAGAACTCATCAATCCAGGCCTCACAGGAGAACACATTAATCCTGCTACAATCGCCATGGAAAACACATCAATCCAAGCCTCACAAGAGAACACATCAATCCTGCTACAATCACCATGGAGAACACATCAATCCAGGTCTCACAAGAGAACTAATCATCCTGCTACACAGGAGAGTGAATCATCCTGTTCCACAAGAGAGTGAATCATCTTGTCCCACAAGACAGCGAATCATCTTGTTCTAGCGCGCACCACCAAGGAAGGGTGAGTCACCCTGTGGTTGTATGTTGCTCTAATAAGAACCGCAAGCCCTCAGAGCTCCCAGAGCTCAATGTATGCACATGCAGTGCCCTTGTACAAGGGTTTCTTGACGACCCAAGTCGTTTCGGAAAATCACAGATTAGATCTTTCCTCGGGGCTTTGACAAGGTTTATCGACTTGTACATCATCTTAATGCGATGGAGCCTCCTTGCTCATCGACTTACCATATTCCAGATGATGTCTATCTGCTGGAGCAATCGACGAATACGGGATTCCTCAATAATTGAATCCCACCTCTGGTTGTTACAGAGAATCACAGTGGTATGTGTTCAAATAGCTCACTGAAGAGCTTCCCCAACCAGGCAACTTCATACGAGATCATACTCGTAGATATGTATCTAGTCTCAGCGGTGCTTATGGCAACAGACTTTTGCTTCCTGCTCATCCATTATATTGAAGCAGAATCCAAAGAGAAACAACACTAAAAGTGCTCTAGTGATCCTCCACACTACCTGCCTAATCAACATTCAAATAATCATGCAATTTCATATTTCCGGCAGTGTATCTCAATCCATGAGAGATTGTGTCCTGAAAACATCTCAAAAGATTCTTGGCACCAATCTAGCGAGGCTCAACCAAATATGAGCTCACAATGCTATCTGCAAAACATATGTTCGGTCAAAGGTTCACCAAGAACATCAACGTGAAGAGTTTTTGAAACTCAGAGGCATTTCCCAAATCTGGTCCGACATCACTACCATATAACTTTTGAAAGTTAAGATCCTCGAGGAAGTCACAGGCTTGCAGTCCATCATACCAAATCTTTTTAGAATCTTCACCACATATTTTCCTTGAGATAGGAAAATTTCCCTTGGCTTCTGCCACACTTCAAGTCCTTAGTTCTTCATTTCAAATTCAAAAGCCAACTCCCTCTTACATTTGTGAATGAGAGGGTATGCACCTGTTAGAAAGAGGTCATCCACATACAACACCAGTATGGGAGGCTTGTCATCTTCAATCCTAAGGTAAAGGTTAGGATCGGCTTCAATCCTAGTGAATCCCAGCTTCATTAAGTAGCTATCGATCCTCCCATACCATGCTCGGGGTGCTTGCTTCAGCCCATAGAGAGCCTACTTCAACCTGCATACATGAGATTTTCAATCATAAATCTCAAATCCTTCAGGTTGCTCCACATGGACCTCTTCTTTGATCGAACCGTGCAAGAACGCGGTCTATGCTATGTTAAGTTAAGTGTGTTCTATGCTTATAACAATTTACTTATTTTTCTTATTATATTGCATAGATTAGCAATCACATGTACATAAAGTGCAAATAGAACATTAAACAATCGACAGAAAACAAGCCAAGACAAGAGACACAAGATGTGGCAGCTAGCCAGGGACAAACCCCCACAATGTGTGGGGAAACCCTTTGATCAAATCTTCTTTTATTTTCAATAATTCAGCAGAGAGAAATAGTACAATAAATCTGATTTATATTAGCAATAGCAAACCCTAGATCAGCAACATCAACATTAGCAGCTTCATCATCAAAACTAGGGTAGTCAATATCTCACAAACCGTTTGTCGGATCGGCTTGATTCCACCACCAAAAGTTGCAGCCTTCAGAGGAGGTTTAGATGAACCTATAACGCAGTTCAGATGAGGAGATCTTCTGGTTCACGCAGGTCAAACTTCACTTCTGCAGTTGCAGCTTCAGTTTCAGCAGCTTCCTTCAAACTAGGGCAGTTGATATCTCGCAAACCGTCCGTCGGATCGACTTGATTCCACCACCAAAAGTTGCAGCCTTTAGAGGAGGTTTAGATGAACCTAGAACACAGATCAAAATAGGAGGTTTGATGGTCCACATTGGTCAAAGTTTGGATATGTTGTTGCAACTTTACTTTCAGCAGCTTCTGGCTTCACATGTGTGAGAGAGAGACCCTTTTTTGCGCAGTAGAGAAGAGACTCTTTTCTCCGCAGTAGAGAGAGAGATGTGATGAGATGAGTGAGTGCAAATGAGGAAAAGTCCTTTGTATTTATACACAACTGTTGATGTTTGAATAGATGCGACTGTTGGGCTTCTGAGCCTACATGAGTTGTAGGTCGGCTTGATAATAATTCCATAATCAAAATAAATTCATATCTCCATGAATACTTATTGGAATCGGATGATCTTTAGATCAATCCTACACCTCTTGACGAGAGGAATCTAATAAACATATTATCAGCCATGAATAAGATGACCCACATGAAGTTTGGCCCTGGTTGCCAATTTTAACAAGAAATGCCAGCTTCATTGAAGCTAAAAATTGACTGGTCATCATCTCTAACAACAGTAAAACAATTATGGGAAGAAAGAAATTTCAATAGATATTACTACATGTTGCTTGTATCCTGAAATTCATCCACCAAAATAGCAGTCCATGTCTTTTTGTTGAAGTTTGTAAGTTTACTTAGTTAGAAACCCTCCATAAACTTTATCTAATTTATTCCTACGTACATGTTATTTTATTTAACAAGTTATTTACAATGTAAATATTGAAAATAAACACTAGTGCATGCTCAACATATTACAGATCAGAAACTAAAAGAAACAGAAACAAACACACCATATGACACCATTATTTTTGGACTAATGTCCCCGGAAAAACCCAATGTGGGGAAACTAGTCCAACTATCTGAGGGTTTTGTTATTAAGCAATATCAAAGTACAATCTAGGTGCCGAAACTGGCCTACCCAACAGAGAATTTCCTTGGCAATAATACCTCAGTTTCTGACAAATATACAGGCTGAAACCTTGGATAATCCTTTCGGTAGCTACTCAGCACCAATCTACCCTAGAAACCCCATCGTCTGCCCAATTTTGACTGCGTTAGCCTCTCCTAGCCCAGCGTTGGCCCTGCATCAGCCTATCTTGGCCTGTGTCAGCCCTAGGAGGCCCTTCGTCAACTCTCTCAGCCTCTATGTCAGCTACGCTGGCCTCTCTGGTGCTCTACGCAGCACTTAGCTGCCTCTACGTGGCCCTGCGTGAGCACTGGCTACTTCTGCGTCTCTCTCTCTGGCTGCTCTGCTGCTCTCCCGACACTATCTCTGCCTCTCTGTCTCTCTATACTCAATGCCCCTCAGCTGCTCTCCAATCACTGATTCTATCTCTCTTAGCAAACCCTGCTCTAGAGAATAGAATGAC
>APFE031376034.1:0-54101 GCA_000404065.3 Pinus taeda
GCATGGGTAGATGCCATGGTGGAAGAGTATGATTCTATTGTCAGAAACAGTGCATGGGAGATTGTTCCTAGACCAGAAGGGAAATTAGTGGTGGGTTCGAGATGGATCTACAAAGTTAAGAAGGCAATTGACGGGAGTGTGGAGAAGTACAAGGCAAGATTTGTTGCCCGAGGCTTTTCACAGATAGAGGGGATCAATTATGAGGAGACCTTTGCACCTATCGCAAGGTATTCTTCCATACAGACGATTCTTTCTCTCTTAGCACAGATGGGATGGCACATTCATCAGATGGATGTGAAGAATGTGTTCCTCAACGGAGTCATTGAGGAGTAGATGTACATTGAGCAACCCAAAGGTTTTGAGATCTTCAGCAGTGAGTCACATGTGTGCAAGCTCAAGAGAACGTTGTATGGGTTGAAGCAAGCACCACGTGCTTGGTACACACAGATAGACAGCTATTTCATCGGAGTTGGATTCTCCAAGAGCGAGGCAGATCCTAACCTATACCAGATTGTGGTGGAGGGTAAGTTACTTATCATTGTACTGTATGTAGATGATTTGATTCTAACGGGTGATGAGCTATTGATACTTTCATGCAAGTCTGACCTTGCTAAGGAGTTTGAGATGAAGGACTTGGGCCTCCTTCACTATTTCCTAGGATTGGAAATATGGCAACGCAATGGTGGACTGTTTGTTTCTCAGGGTAAGTATGCTCGGGAGATACTAGAGAAGTTCAACATGCATGGCTGCAAGTCTGTTGATACTCCTCTTCTTGGAGGTTGGAGGAAGGAGGATGCCACTTCGAGAGAAGAAGTGGATGCCACTGTTTATCGACAGTTGGTGGGGTCACTGATGTATTTGGTCAATACACGACCCGATATATGCTATGTAGTTAACCAGCTTTCACAAGCTATGGTTAAGCCTACCAAGCTCTTCTGGAAAGTGGGAAATCATGTATTGTGCTATTTAAGAGGCACATCAGGATATGGATTGTGGTACAGACATGAGGATGAGATGAAGCTATGTGGCTTCACGGATGCAGATTGGGCAGGAAGCCCAATGGAAAGAAAGAGCACATCAGGAGGGGTCTTCAATATTGGATCGACAGCAGTTTCTTGGTACAACAAGAAGCAGAGATCCATGGCACTCAGTTCAGTAGAGGCCGAGTATATGGCAACAAGTTTGGCTGCATGTGAGGCTATATGGATGAGGAAGATTCTGGTTTGTTTGTTCGGTTCTCATTTGGATCCTACTGTGATTTACTATGATAACCGGAGTTGCATTAAACTCTCGGCTAATCTTGTATTTCATGATAGATCTAAACACATTGACATCAGGTACCATCATATCAGAGATTGTGTGCAGCGGAGGATCATGTTACTTTCATACATTCCAATGGAGGATCAGGATGCTGTATCTGACGAAGGCTCTCACAGGAGCAAATTCGAATACCACCGAGGCAGGATAGGGGTTGCTGATAATCCATATCTTGTCGAGAGGGAGTGTTGAGAATGCAACAAGATGATGGAGCTTAGTGAAAAGAGTCACCTTCACTAAGTGGGCCCACAGGAAAATTATGGCACAAGTTCTATTTTTGGATCACAGTAGGAGTGATAAAAGTCTATTTTTAGACAGGCTATCAAAAATAGAAAAGTCAAATATTATTGTCTTATAATAATATTTAGACTATAAAATTTATCTTATTCTCTTGGAGCACTTCAGTTTGAGATACAGATGTGGCACATGCAACTGTCAGAAGGAAATACACTTTCTTTGTGAGTCAGTTGAGTTGTTGCATGCATGACTTCAGTTAGAACTCAATCAATTGAGTTTGGTGGAGTTGATGGAGTTGTGCAGTTTGACTTGGTCAAACTAGTTGTAATTAGTCTAACTGCAAATAGACTAATGATGAATTGTTAAACTAATTATTAACTCATAATGCAACTAAAGAATACATCAGTTAACTCAGTTGCATGTCAGTGCATGTTCAGTTCAGCAGGGATAGCTGTTAGAGGATCAGATTGTTATCAGTTGTGACTATAGTTGTGCATGAGGATTTGCACAATCAATGAGATTGAGTTATGCCAATGAGAATTGGACAATACCAAGTGATTATATCCTCTGCTCACGTGATTCCCAGTGTGAGTGATTCTTTTGAGGTAAATACGAGTTTGGTTCAACCATTCTCATCCATTTTTGTGTAGGTATTGAGTAGTGGAGGCAGGCAAGCAGTGGAATGGATTTGGATATCAGATCTGAGCTGTATTGTGTGTAACAGGTGGAGATAGTGCTGGATACTTGTGAGAAGTATTGACTATTGTAATGTTACATGTCATCAATCATTAATATATAGATAGTGTGGAGTTTTTAGTTGTAAGCTTTCCCGGGGTTACATACTATGTTAAATGTGTGCATGCTCTTGATGTTTTATTGTTATTGATGCTGATGTTTATTGTTATTGATGCTGCTATATTGATGATCAATGAAGAGGAGCTTATGTATTGTGTATGTATTCCACAATAGTACATGATCAGGATAATCTCCAATGAATATGTGTTTATTATTCAAAATTTCTACACAATTCTACCCGTCTGTCAAAGTCATGTTAGCTTCGTGAATAGTACACTTTAACCTTTGGTCCAGATCCCACGAAGTTTCACTAGGAAACATTGTTGTCTCCTTGAACCTAAGACCAACTGTGCTTCACACTTTGGTCAGCCAAACTCTTTAATAAGTGGATCCTCGATTGCCGCTATTCCTTCATTCGGATGGTCGGTTGAGTATGCGGTCCTGTAGTGCACTGACCAGCGTGGCCTTTTTAATGTTTTCATCTGTTATGCCTTGTGCATACCATACAGATTTTATCACAAACCAGAACTGACTTGGCTCTTCATTCCCTACACCCTGAAATGTTGGTAACGTGACTGCGGTTGCCATCCCAGCTTTCGGTGGTGGAGGGGGTGGAGGTGGTGTTGGTGTGGATGGACTCGATGTGGGTGAAGCAGGTGGCGGTATAGATGGAGGTGGTATTAGTGGGAAGAATTCTTTAATCAATCGGACCGCACTTCTTGGTGAGAACCTAGCGAGATCCTCCTTGCTTTCCCATGAGATATAAATCAAAGGGTTGTTCTCTACTTCTCCTGTTCTTCGATAACCCCTTTTGCTCCGCATTACTCCAGACAAAAATATACGTGCAGGATCTATTTTTCGCACAACAACATCTTAATCCACGTATTCAATGATTTGATGTACCTACCCCTTGGTCCTTGGAGAAATTTCCTTTCTGCTTTGCTATAACTTACGGTTGTATCTATCGCGAATTCAGTGATAAATCCCCCTATGATTCGATCTAACCATAGTCTACCACACGCACAAGTCTATCTTCGGTGGCTTCCAGCTTGTGCACTAGTTCTGGAGTCCACACTATCGGCTGGTCTAATTTGCACCTCCCTATGCTATCAACTAACTTTTCAATCCACTTGTACAATTCTATTGGAAATGTTATGAAGAAGATCTCGTGTATATCTGTGAATATATAGCGATCCAACCACTATTCCTCCAATATCCGTGAGTTTCTGTTTTCCTGAACTGCAAACTCGTGAAGCTTCAGATCCCACCAATCTTCAAGCTCTTTCTTTGTAGGATTCCAGTGTTCCTACATTAGACACCCCTTAGGTAGATCCTGGTCCTGGCAACGGAACCATTTGTTGGCTTATTTGGGCCTGACCTAGGTTTGGAAGAGTTATTTAGCCAAACAAATCTCGCAACTACAGGCCCTTTCAGAAATAGCCTGCGGAGCACGGACTGAGGTCTCACCTGAGGTAGCAGGGGAGGGTGTTGGAACTAGGTTTCTGCACCCTAGGGATGTCTTGGTGTGGTCTGGAGGTTTCACACACTAGTTTATAGCTCCGCGCTGCTTGGTATTCACACAGATCCAGCTTGATTTTGTCTTTCTTTTTAGTGCGCTATTCTATTAGATAATGTGGTTACCAATTGCCAAGGTATTTAAGCAAAAATTTAACCAACACAACTGCTTCGCACATTAAACTGAACCCAGATTTACACTCATTCAAACAATAAGCAGATTAAATTAAATAGATATTATGGCAGCTCAGAAGAAACACAGAATTTCAGAAGAAACTTATATTTATTTCCACTTTATCCTTAATACATCCAGATCTACCCTGTACACTCAGCTGCAGGGGTCCGCGCACATAGCTACGCACTTTCCAGGCCTCTGTGCACACAACTGCAGAGCCTTTACCTACTACCCCAACCCTCGACTCGGACTTACAGATGCTTTGAGACTATCTTCTTCAAAAACCCATTACATTTCATATTCCAAATTCGCTATCAAAACTCTACCCCCTCTACCCATAGAGCCTTTCTCTATTTATACCCTTCCTTGGCCCGCGATCCCTCCACGGGCCGAATCTATTTACATTTCTTTACATTGTTTTTGGGTGGACTACCCTTTGACTCGACCTATTATAATTCGCTCTCCAAGCTTTTAGCAGAGTCTTTACCCTAACTTTACCCAAATTGTCCGGTTTCACGCCCCCTAACCGTTGCATGGGGCTTTCGCTACCCAACAAAGGACGTGCTTGGGGTGGGTTCCTCTACTAAAACTCAAAGACTGGCATTTGGCTAATCATGAGAAGTTCCCACACCTAGTGACCGAGTAGTTGATGCATCGCATTTTCGACACAACCACTAGAATGTCTGCATTGGAGCCGGAGAGGTGGCTTAGAGGAGTAGACAAGGCAAGGTTGCTCAACCTACTTTGGGTGCCGCACTACAACTACACCCTGGTTACAATATTGGTCATCAAGCATCTGCTATGCTTCGTGTATAATGGGTATCTGTGGCTAGAGGAACCAATACCCATCATTGACAAGTTGATCCACAGCATCACATGGTTGCCTTACATTGGAGAAAACCCAACCATGATATTTGGAAGAAAAGGTGGTGAGTAGGCCCTCATGGAGGCCATGAAAGAGAAGTTCAAGTTGGTAAAGAATCTGTGTGCATATGCCATATCAAGCATCTATGACCCTATTCTAAAGATAGCTATGCATATTTTAGTAGGGAAGATGATGAGGAAGTGTCGTGCCAATGAGGTGTCGGCACCTATCGTCATGCTAGCAACCCAGTGCGTCAAAGGAGTTCAATTCAATTGGGTAGACTATCTTCGTGGTGAGTTTCTTGTGAACTAATGTGAAGCACAAGAGCTCAGCTAGACATTCCACTATGCATGGCTCTTGCTATCAATTGTGCTGGTAGCATGGGAGCTGCCAGAGGAAAGCCAATTCCCTTCGATCACGCCAGACCTACCAGAAGCAGCAAAGTATGCTTCGTTGTGGGTGACCAAGGATGCACAATGAATCAAGGACAACAAGATCTTCTAGATCTTGATGGAGATGAACATCTGCATGGCCATCAATCACAAACCACGATTGTTGCCTACGGTGTTTGACAACTTGCAGGGCTACGCAGAGTTTAAAGTAGATTTTCACCATGTGGCCATCAGGGCATGGAAGGACCCTACACAAAAGTGGTATGACTTGCCTTATATGGCAATAGATGACACCATTGATGTAGTACTTGATCGATGGCTAGTAGAATGGCGCACCATAGTAGACTTGGCGGTGGGAGGGAGCAAGTCCGCCGCGCAGGGAAAGAAGGAGGAGGCCAAGTTAAAGATGACGCAGCTGGCTGAGAAGAGGAAGAAGGAAGTCACTGACAGGGCCTAAGCAGAGCATGATGCTACTCAGTAGACAACAAAGAAAATAGGTGGCATAGAGCGAGGCTCTGACAAATGCGTGAGGTCACCTTCTTGAGATAGAGGAGGATATGGATGAGTAAACAGAATATCATAGCGCGGACCTCCAGGCGACGTCCGCATGCATCAAGCGTCTAAGGGAGAAAGAGAAAGGAGGGTCCAGGAAGAAATCAAAGGCTACTAGAACATCACTGGACCTAATTACCCTCATAGAGGGTTATCTGCGCGACATCAGTGACATGGTGCAGGATTTCACCACAGAGGCCCTACAACAGTTTGAGCAGCAACAACAAATAATTTTGGGGGCTATCTAGATAGGTTTGTAGGAGCTGCAAACCCACACATCACAAACTAACACAGTGTCTACCAACCTTGCTATCGGCACTTCAGAAGCTGCCGAGATGCTGTGCGTAAAGGCTTCTAGTGTGATAGTGCTGCCTGATGGATCACTAACCATGGAGAACGAAGCTGACAACACCACTGTTAGTGCCCTAAAGGGAGTAGGGTTGAATCTGGCAATGCTTCCTCGTGAAGTGCTCCACCTCTTACAGGATGGAGTGATTGTAGAACTGAGGGCTCATGAGCACCACGCCCTCCAAGTGATTAGTGAGTAGCGGATTAACAATGAGCAGATGGCACTACAACGAGACTCTACCATTACCATTCTCACTGAGATGACCAACCAAAACAAGCATATAATGCAGGTCATTGAGGAGGCATGCCGAATGGTCCCAAAGTTGGCCATTCCTAAGGAGGAACCAGTCGAGGTGCACGTCCATAAGCTGGCTATAGGGGTGCATGACGCTCGTACAAAAATGGCGAGGGTTCAGTTGGATTTGAACCTATAGATCACTGAGTTACATTTGAAGGCCCAGTCTTCAACTCCACTAGAGATAAAGGAGTAGTGGGAAACCACTGTCACAGAAGCAGTAGCAGTGGTTGAAAATGCAGTAGCAAACTCCAGGCAAATTTTTGAGAATTCGTTTGAAGTCCTAACAAGCTTACAAGAGGACCCTAATCTATAGAAACTAGAGACAGAAGCACGTGAACTACAAAAATGCTATGATGAAGTCAAAGGCACAGTGTGAACCATCACGATTACACAAAGACTAGAAAAGCTACAAGAGGCTAAGAAGCTAAAGGAATAGGTGGATGCAGTGTTGCACAAGGAATAAGTACTGAAGTCACGACTAAAGCCTTGGTTGGATGAGGCCTACATGGTGACAACCTCTATTGAAGGAAAGCTTCCAACCCCACAAGAAACACACCAAAAGCTTCAGGCCAATAGTTTAGGAGCAGTGACCAAGCAGATGGTTGAAGATGCAAAGCAGGCGGTTGCACAATGCACTGCTAAGGTTGCAGTCATAGGGGTCGAGCTGGAAGGTCTTCACGCTAAGATCTCCGCACCTATCGAGTGACTCGAGGGTGAGTCACGATGTTTTTGTTGGGGGCCTGTTGGGAACGTGATCCCCCAAGGATAATTTTGGGGCTAAAAGCCCATGTTTTGGGTCAAATTTTGTAATAGAAATGTAAATTCTCTGCATTTTTTCGTCGCGAAGTGTGGAGGTGTCATGAGTCATAAATGGTTTTCTGCCCTTATTTTGTAAAGCAAAGTTGGTTGTAAAAGATCTACTCATGGTCTGCGAACCATGGGATTGTAACAAAATAGCTAAGTAAGCTCTAATTAGTGGAGATAAGAAAAAAGGAATCATGAGTTGTAGATAATGTCTTGAGCAATAAGGATAAAAGTATAAGTTTCAGGTCATAGCGTAGGTAGAGGCTCTACAACTAAGTGCACAGAGGCCTAGGGAAGAAGTCTGTAGCTGAGTGCGCAGAACCCTGCAGCTATGTGAGAAGGGCAAATAGAGACTATAATCATCATAAGATATCAATAAAGAGAAGTATTCTACAAATTCTGTGTCATTATTTCCTGTGAATGCATCTTGTCATATTGTGTATGAATTTCATTTATAATGCTTATGTGATGGTTAATCAAATGCAAGTAAGAATATCAGTTTATGCGGTGCTAACCATGATTGTTTAGTAAGATAATTAAACACTTAAGGATAACTTGGGAATTTGTTTTATACGCTACTTTAGCAACATGAAAGTACCTGAACCACAGGTTAGGGCTACGCGAAGGCCAATTGTACCCCCTCACAAAGGTACTGAAGGGCGGAGTAAAGGGTTAGATAGGCAGATCCCTAGAACTTAACGACATGTGTGAAAGTAGGAATAAGAGGAATAAACTAGGATCACAAACATCTCAGGGTGCAGAAACTTGGTTCCAGCATCCCCCCATACTGCTTCGGGTGAGACTTCGGTCCATGCTCCATGGGCTGATGCCGAAAGGGCTAGCAGTGTAGGGATTTGTTTGGCTAACTAACGCTGAGCTTGGGTTAGGCCCCACCAAGCCAACAGGAGGCGATGCAAGTAACTCTGCCGGGGTATTGACCAGGCTCACTGGTAGCAGAGAAATGCTTGTGTTCTTGCTTGACTCTATCGGGGTACTGTCCAGGCCTGCTGGTAGCGGATCAACATTGCAGATGAAACTTAGACTCTAATAGTTATATTACTTGTGCACCAATATACCCCTCATCCCTAATCGAAACAACTGGTTGACTTGGGTTGGATATGTGCTGACCGATTAAGCAAATGGTAGGGACTACATCTTTCAACCAAGCTAGTGTGGAAACCACAATGATCAAAGAATCAAACAATACTTCTGGAAGGGTTAGACTTACTTTTCAAGAAACAAGGTCCATTCAAAGAGCTGAGTTCTACCAGTGTGTCCCCAAGTGTTGTAGCAGCTACGAACACCCTCACAAATTTTGGCTCACATGAAAATTTTGGAGCCTACCTTCAATCCCACAATCGATCATCCTTTGTCACTTATTAGTAAGTTGATGATTTCAAGCTCCCCTCCTTGAACCTAAGAGTTGTCTGTGTTGTCATCTTTATGTAGCATGTGTCATTTTTAGGCATAGGAGTTATTGCTTGTCATGCAAAGGGAATGTTGTCTTGCTTCAAGGGAATTGTGTGCATGTGAGTGGTTGTCATCACATAGACATGTTTCACTCTCACTTCATGCACTCTTGTCACGAAGGTTGTTGCATAAAGAAAAGTATGTCTTATGCATTTTGGATGGTCTAGGTTGTGTCACCAAGTGTTTGTGTGCAATCATAGTCAATTCCTATCAATGTTTACATATGTTTCATTGATCTCACATTTAGCCATTTTCCCGAGCAACCTAGCCTTATTTATCTTCCCAAAACTGCGCGCTTTGCTTCTGCAACCATCAAGCTTCCTCCCTTGCCAGCTGAAACCCTGCAGTGCGCAGAGACACCAAGCTCCCTTTCTTGCTGAAACCCCACAACCCATAGAGACCCCAACCAACACTACTCTCCAGAAATGCACAGAGAAGTCAGGCAGGTGACACTGCTCTCCAAAAATGTGCAGAGTAGTCTAACTGCACTACACTTAGAAATTGCGCATAGGTTTCCTCCCAAGACCCCCATCCCACAACACTGTCCTGTGCCTCAAAAATGCGTAATTTTGTCCAAGCTGCCCTATCTATCTTGCATGCAGAAACTTCACAAACGAGCCTCCCAGGTCCTCATTCCAGCAACAATCATTGTCCACTGAAATTGCATAGATCTACCTCTCAGTGACTATAGGAAAATGTGACATGCTGAAATCGCTTCTAAGGAATTGAGGAGAAGGACCAAGGGACCAAGTAATAGAAAATATCGATACTGCATGCAAACATCGTCGAATGCATGATCATCTTGAGGGCAAGTATGGTAAGTAAAGAACACCTTTCGAAGTTTACCTCTTAGTTTAGTTTGCAGGGCTACTTCTCATTGTCATATCATCTTGTACTCAATAACATGCATGTGCACAAACATGAAAAGTAATTCTATGTGTTTATTCTACATATCTTTCTTTCTTTTCACTTGTTCAACCAACTTACGTCTTCGGCATGTTGATAGCTATGTCATTCTTACGACCTCATTTTGGTGGTGTTGAAGGTTGGGTTTGAGTAGTGCTCGCTATGTAAACATCTGTCACACTCACACATGATGTTGTAAGCACTGTCGTGCAAGTGTCATCATGGTTGTTTGAATGTCTATCTAAAGTGTCACACTTGTCACTCGCACCTGTTGATCAGTTACACTGAGTGTATGTTGTCTTGATGGTTCGAGGTGTCTAGTCATCAAGTCATGTTGAGTGTGTGTTCACAAGGTCATACATGTACGAAGTCACTCGCTCACACACTTAGTCATTTTGTTGAAACTCTGTTGACTAGACCACCCTCCAACAGTCGGACATCGACTGAGCTGCATTGCACAATTTTAGGTCTCATTGATCATGTACTGTTTCCCAGAACTACGCAGAACTTGAGGCTACCTCCCAAGCATTCTACACTGCATAATCCTGGAATCGAACTAACTGACTGTTTTCCATAACAACGCAAAAGTTTCTCAACAAGTCATCCCAAACTACGCTGCCCAGAAGTACATCAACCAAGCCTCCAGCTGGTCAATCGGAGAGTTTGACTAGGTGTTGGTGCACTAAGATGTCTTTTTATAGGAAATCTTAATTCTTACATTAATTTTCAACCCCAAGTAATTATTTTTTATTTCAAGAGTGTTAGCACTATATATGCAGTGAATTCACTAGGAAAAGCTAATTGTTCTGGTTTTCAACCATAGTTTGGGTAGGTAAGATAGGTTCTTCTTCCCCTATAGGTTCTTCAAAAAATTTAGGCTGCTCTCCTAAAAGGTTTTCCAACTCCCCTGTAATCAGAGATGGAAGTTCATAGTCACCGAAGCAGAATGAAGGTTGATTATTTGAGGAGGTGGGGGTTTTTGGCAAGAATTTCCCATGTTTATCCCTACTCCTATGAGGCATGAAAGAACACATTTTTTTTTCTAGAACAATAATACTAATGCAAAAAATAAAGGAACAAGGAATTGTTAAGCATAAACAACAACTACTTAGACACCTCCCAAACAATAGCACCAAAACGTGATGAGCCCTGGTATTGCACCAAGGATGTTGCAACTCCCAAGGGCTTCTCAACTTTAATTATCAACCTAGGGGTTCATAAAAGCTTAGAGGTGAAAGTTCTATATGCACAGTAGGTTAGGTTATATGTCACTCTTATTCATGAAATTATATCAGGGTATTCAGAAACCATTCCTCCAACTAATTGTAGTGAAAACCTCTTATCAAAGCATAAATGAACATGATTTACTACCAAGGTGAAAATTACAATCGTCAAATATAAATTCTAATTGAAATTCCAATATGGAAAATAGACTAATTTAGTGGTAGAAATAAATCATACCACTTTTCTTACCATTCACCAAATGTAAATGCTAATTGAAATTGCATAAGAAAAAAACTAATATATTTGCACAAATAACTCATGATAATCTACTTGAAAATTACCTTGCATGCATCATTTATCTCCTCACTTGTTGAAATTGAGAAGTCACATCTTTAAGATGCCTATGAAGAAAAAAATGTTAAATTTGACTTTGCTTTGCTATATGATGGTTGCAGTGATGGAAGGATGAGGCTGGAGTGGTCCTAAGGGCTTACATAATCACTAAATCATAGTGTGGCTGCTATTATTCAACTTAACTAGGACATAGTCCAAGTTTGGAGAAAAATTGGTTGAAGAAATCAAAGCTATAGGGCTACTACAGGAGGTGCTACATGTGGGCATGTATTGCTATGGAGGCCCTGTTTTGCTATAAGAGGGGGTCCTAGAGTGTTTTAAGGATGAAAGTGGTGTCTTAGATGGGGAGAGAGGTATATGAAGGTAGAAAGTAATAAATTAAGGTTGTGGGAGCCATTTGGCCAAGCCTAGCAGGCCTTAGAGGTCTATCTTGCACCAAAGTTGATGCCCACGGTGCCTCTTATTTTCCTTGATAGAGTGATTATGGAGACATAGGTTGGGAGTAGCATGAGTTACTAAGAGTAGGATGGAGAAGTCCAGTTGAATGTGGGAAGGAATTCCAACCTCTGTAGATAAGCATAGTCCCTATAGCTAGCCAAATACATGCATGAAATGACCAATAACATAGTGAAATAAATTAACATGGAGAAGATGATTTGAATTTGACTAAAATCTATTTTATCCCACAACATTACTTTGATCACTAAACAAATGACACCAACTCCTAAGTTTCACAGGATAAGAATGAAAAAGTATCATGGCTAACATCTATACATTTCTAAGAAATCATAAACAAATATTTTTTTATTGTGATTGTCAATCCTACCAATCACTCTTCCCAAAATCGAGGTGATAGGCAAGCTTGAAATCACAAGTTTTTATGCTTTAACATCTACTGAAACAAGATAGGGACTACAATTCCTTGAAAAAATAACAAGAAGGAAATACAAAAGAGGGACAAAGCCTCTGGGTTGGGCCCAAATCCAAGGGTTTTAGCCCTCCACACTAACACAAATGTAGATCAATGGTAGGCTTCTCATTAGTAGAAAATAATTTTCTCACACGTTAGATGAAAGTTAGGAATAACAATGTCAAGAACTAGGCTCAGTAGATACTCTTAGTTGCAATAAAAATTTGAATCCTAATGAGCTTTTCAACAAGTTTGCTTATACAAAAATGATTGAGGGGCGACTTCCTTGAAAGGAGGAATGCTCCCCTCCAAAATCTTGAGATTTGTAGATTTGATTCCCTTTGTGCTTGTCATTCACTTGGAGTTCCTCGTTTTCTAGTGCATTCCAACTATTGGAGAGGATTCTGTGAACTAAAGTTGAGTTAGGGAGTTAATGAGGTGGAGAAACTCCATATATTCTCTCTAGGTGTCTCCATCAAGCCCCTGCATGGTAAATATCTCCAAAATTCTTCTTTGACCTGCATATTAATCACATTAGGCTACACAATATGACAAACACCTTTTAGTCTTCCGACTAAGCATATTATGGCTAAAAATGTGAATTAATGTGAGAAAAGGATATTTTGAAGGGTTGGAGGATAGCATAATGAGCCCCAAAAGATACCTATTGATGGGACCCATCATCTCCACTATTGGAGATAGTGATGTTCATTTATTTATGTATCTTGGAACTTTTTCTTAATATCAAAGCCTTTTAGGCCAACACATTTTTGCACATGGATTGTTAATTTTTCTAAGACTATTCTTTGGATGTTTATTATTCATGTTTTCTTTCACATGTACTGAAGTAATTTCGGTGACTTTGGTGCTCAACTTATTTAAAGAATTATTGTAATTCATATAATTATCATGGCATCCATGTGAACTATTTAGCTTGATGTTAGACGAGTCTCTCTCATTCATGTGTGTATCCATTAGGGTAGTACTATTACTTATTTTGTAGAGGCTCACTTTATTTTCCCTTTTGTAGTAAGAGAACCTTGATACATTTGCAATAAAAAATTCACAAGGTGCATGCACTTTCTCATTCAAAAGGACATTTATGCTTCCCTCTCATGCTAACAACTAAAGCCAAGGCATATCTTTAAGTAAATGGTAGTCGGGTCATATTCCGTATGGGAATCCTACACCAAAAGGTGTGAGGTCTAGTTAGGACCTTATATTAGAGAGATCCCATGTATGTTGGTGGTATCTAACACCGTCAACACATTTAGATACATTTACACTTTGTCTCACTTACTTGTCATGGGAAGTTATAGCTCTTCTCTTCTTGCACTAGCTATATTTTCTTGCACCTCAGATGATCCTCAAGAAGGATCCAATTATCACATCTCATCAGAAGGTTAAGAGTATTCAAATATTCAAAGATGCATGCAGGAAATATAATCAATGATCAAATCAATAAATCTAATTAACATGAGTAAAGACATAAAGAAGTAACATAAATTGAAAAAGGTACATATCTTCAACAAGTGGTAATCATCTCCCTCTTGAATCATTCTTCAAGAGTTAGTATTTTCCATGCATGTAACAATGTTTTCTTCAATATTTCCATTGAATTCATCAACAAATAGGCCTGATTGAGACTTAGTCCAACTAGGGTTACATCAAACCCGTCACTGTAACACCCTCCTCTCACATCTACCCAAGTAACTGACTAACCGGGGTAAACATGTGACGAGAGGCTACTATGATATGATTCAACCTCCTAGGTGACCTTAAGGAAGTGGAATCAATGGAAATGCATCAAATATACCTTCCACATCAACAACAACACTCCCATGAACCATCCCAACCGCACAGGTATCATGCCCCTAGGTCCCAATGAGTTTTTAAGTTATTAAACCTTTGGATGCTCCCATGCTATGGGCATGCCAACGTCTAAAGAGCTCTAGAAACTCCCATGTTATGGTCATTCCAACATCCAAAGAGTTTTGGACGTTCCTAGAAGCCTACATTCCTACGTCCAGGGACTATTTCTAGCATACCTGTGCAAGAGTCTGTGGAACTTAAGGCACTTTTCAAGCCCATAATTCCGGACATAGCCCAAAACTTGATGTAACTTAAAAAATCCATTAAACAGATGATGACAAGACTAATAAACTAAAAACTAACTCTGGGACTAGGCCTGACCATCCCCAACCGGGACTAACATTCTATAAAACACTTGGCATCAATGCAATCTACAGGTGTAAATAATATATTTAAGCATAGGGGTATCATACTTATCTGAGAATCACTATGAAGCATTGTTACCTTATATCATTTGTTGCATTATCATTTATTAGGTCAGAGATACATTTTCCATTCATTTACAAGTAAAAACATTATGAGAGCCATACATAGCCACTATCATAAAACATATACATAACCAACATAATAGCAACATAAATACCATGGAAATTACAGCCACATGATCCACATATAAACTAGTGTAATACTCATAGAAATACAAGGAGAATGGCTGAGCCAAATATCACTTTAGCCATTCAACCGAATGCCATATTCCAAGCATGAATGTGGGACTCAAACCAAAAGAACCAACCAGGGCATCCTGAGGGTAAACCACCCTACCTTCATCAATATAAACTAGGCTTTACCATAATCCATCTCGGATCACTAGCCCAACAAAATAAAAATGTAATAATAGGATTTACCATGATCTCCACTAGATCACTAGGCCAAAAAACCATGGATTCCACTGGATTTCTCCACCTAGACCGTGAGGAATTTTCCTGTCTCCTGCTCTCTCAGGCTTTACCGCAATCCATAGTCTGATCTAGGGATCACTAGGCCATAAACCGAGACACTTCCCTATAGGATTTATTGTATATCCATCATTCATCGGCAAGGATTCCTAGGTGAAATCAAGGGAAAACACATCTAGGTTTTATTGTATATCCTGCCATTCACCAACAAGGATTCCTAGGCCCACCAAGGCAACACAATCCTGGATTTATTGCAACCCATATTCTAGCTCAGGGGTCACTAGGCTAGTGGTTTACCATAATCCAAAGTCTAGTTTAGGGAACACTAGGTCATGTGCTCTATCATTCAGAGATCCACCTCACTCAGCTTCAAATCCATCTAACAATCCATCTCAACCAAAACATGAGAACCCCATCACACCATGGCTATCTGGAAATGGCAAGGCTAGGCTAAAAACACTGTCACACCTAGAAAAACCCATGCCATAATAGAAAAAGAACCACATTTAATACCATTCATGCCAAATATAGCAAGGAAAATACACATTCAAATTGATACTTGGAAAGAATATTGTTGTAGCTGCTTTATCCTTCTCTTCCTTGCTTTCTCCTTCCTTCCTCTTGCCTTCTTTTCCTTTCTTGATCCAATGCCAAAATGATTCAAGAAAACTCTAAGTTTCCAAGAGTGAGAGAGAGAGAGAGAGAGAATATTGAGAGAGATCCAAAAATGAATTAACGAAAAGGTTACAAACCAATCCTCGGAAGCCTTTTTAACAATTAGGCATATATTTTCTTCATTTTCCATTATTTTAATTCATTTTCCTCCTCACATGAAACCTGTGACCTTTCACCTTCCTTTTCTCTTAATTTCTCTTATTTTCATAAATAAATATGCCAAAAATTCCATATTGCCTTTCCAAAGCCTTAGACATTTCCTTTTCCAATTTCCTTAGCCATAATAAACTGATGGACACCTACACTAGGATGTATTTCCCATTATTCAACTTGGAATAAGTGTCCCATCAACCATGGTTATTATTTTTCCTTTATTAAATTTTATTACATGGAATTTTCACCAGGGTTGTTATAGTCACAAGCGCTAGAACATCTTCACACTAATCGTGCTAGGGTTTCTTGATTTCATATCTCAAACTTTTGTCATATTATAGGGTTTCTTCCAAACCATAACCTCATAATATCCATCAAGCCCTAATAACAAGATTGCCTAGGGTTTCCTTCAAACCCTAGCATTATTTTAGGTCTTCTCCATCTTCTCTCACTTCCAACAAAGGTGTCTCCATAACGGTGATCTTCAATGAATTTTCTTTAGCCCAAGTATGACGCCAAGTTAATTTTTCTTAGGGATATATTGTTCTTTACTTTAGATAATTTCATTTCTTCATTTACATATCAAATTCACCCCACAACATCATAACATTATTCAGTTTTATAGCATTATTCAACAACATATGAAATTATATACAAAGAAGAATATAATAATCAGTATAGCAAAACATAAAGGAACAATAGAAGAAAATCATTCACACATATAAACACTAGGATTGGTCGGAGACCAGGTGAAAACACCCCATAAGGGGAAAACCTTTTCAAAGTATTATTCTTAATAAATAGTCATTGATGATTCAACAAAGAGATAGTACAATGATCCATATCTTCAACCAACAAAAATATCCAGCAAAATCAACTAAACAATATCCAAGAGATAAACCCAACAATGCTAATTATCAAAATCCCGATTCAAAAGCTTGTGGTCAACTGTCAATATTTGTGGTTAACTTCCAAACTCTATGGTCAACTGACGAAATCTATGGTCAACTGTAAAACACAAACCTTAGTTCCCAATCACATGCCCTAAATGTGATATCTGGATCTCAGATAAATCTATGTGAAAATTGATGCTCCCTTCAACTGATCGAACAAGTCATCAATCCTCGGTAACAGACACCTATTCTTAATGGTCACTTTTTTCAACTGCCTATAGTCAATGCATAATCTGATAGTACCATATTTCTTCTTCACAAATAATATCAGTGCACCCCATGGTGATATACTTGGCCTAATGTATCCCTTTTCCAACATTTCCTTAAATTTTAGCTTCAACTCAACCAACTTAGGTGTGCTCATCCTGTAAGGTGATTTTGATGCTAGAGCTGCCCCTTGGCACCAACTCAATAGAAAATACTACCTCCCTATGAGGTGGAAACTCTATAATGTCCTTAAGAAATATATCCTTGAACTGTTATAGAACTGGGTACCTGCTCAACACATCTGTATCATTGGAGCAGCACAGTACCTGAAGTAATTCATAGCCTCATTTTCAATGGTATCAGCATCGCTCCACACCATAATAGCAAGTGGAAAGAGTTTCTAGTGGGGAAAAGGGCAACAAAAGGCTTTCAATGAGTTAAAGAAGAAGACCAGTGAAGCACCAGTTCTGGCATTACCAAACTTGCAATGACCATTTGAAGTGGAGACAAATGCAAGTGGGTATGCTATGGGAGTTTTCTTAATGCAAGGAGGAAGGCCCATTTTCTACCATTCTAAATTATTTCATGGGGAAGTTCTTAACTACCCTACCTATGATAAGGAGCTTTTTTCCACGGTGCAAGCTGTGAAGAAGTGGAAGCACTATCTGATGGGAAAGGAGAAAATAATCCACACATATCACTAGTTGTTATAGTACTTACAGGCCCAAAGTAAGCTACAATAGACTAGGCATTACAAGTGGATGGGGTTTTTACAGCAATTTCATTTGGTGATCATGTATATGAAGGGAAGCACAAACAAGTTGGTCGATATGCTTTCAAGGCCACCCATGTCAAATATTATAGCTTTGGAGACTCTTATGCACATGCATCCATTCACCCATGATGCATACAAAGAGGCATATTCAAAATATGAGGACTTCAAGGAGGTGTATCAACAGTTGCAGAGTCAGAGTCATGTGCACAATGGTGACAACACCATTGACAACCATCTTTGGGATGGGTTAATCTACAAACTAGATAAGCTATAAGTTCCTAAAGGTGAGCATTTAATGATTATTAGAGAGGCTCATACCTCCAAGGTTGCAGAGCACTTTGATGTAGGGAAGATCGTGGCTAACTTGCACAATTATGTGTATTGGCCCAAGATGCACAAACATGTAGCTAGGTTCATAAGATGGTGCATGCTTTGTTGTACCAGTAAGCCTAACAATAGGAAATAAGGACTTTATCATCCCTTACCTATACCTAATCTTCCTTGGGAAAGAATTTCCATGGAATTTGTGGGAGGTTTATCAACAACCAGGAAGGGATATAACTACTCGTTCGTGGTAGTTGACAAGTTCATCAAGATGTGTGTTTTGATGCCATGTAAAAATACCATCAGTGGACAAGAAGTAACAAACTTGTTCTTTGGACAGGTTTGGGTACACTTTGGGATACCAAGGAGCATCATTTCAGATATGGATACAAGATTTCTCAGTGCATTCTGGAATACATTGTGGGAGAATATAGACATGAAGTTGAAGAGATCTACAACATTCCATCCACAGACGGATGGGCAAACACAAGACATAAGTAGTCAATAGGACTTTGGTGCAACTTCTGAGGGTTTACAACCAGAAGTATCCGAAGACGTGCGATGAAAATATGGTATATATACAACATTCTTATAACATATTAGTCCACACTTCTACATGAAAGTTCCCATTTGAAAATCGTTTTGGATATTTTCCACCTTCACCTTTGGATATTGCATATGGGTGGCAAGGAGGAGTGAAGGAAGAAATTATAGGAGATGCTTTGAGGGCTGAAAAAATTATAGAGAAGATTAGGCAGATCCATCTGTAGGTACAGGAAACACTGCAAAAGTCACAGGTGAAGTATAAGGCCAAGCATGATAAGCACAAAACATAGAAGTCATTCAAGGTGGGAGACATAGTATGGATACAGTTGAACAAGGAGAGGCTGCAAGGGCTTGGTAATAAAATCAAGGCTCTACGGTATGGTCCATTTGAGATACTAGAAAAGGTGGGTGATAATGCATATCGACTCAGTTTAACACCATATATGCACTTTTACTCAGTTGTAAATGTGGAGAATTTGAAACTCTATGAGCCTTCCATGATAGACTAGGAAGAGGCACATGTCCTACCTTTTATGAAGGATTTGGCACCAGATGCTCAGGCAGAGTTGATAGAAGATATATTTTTGTAGAAGAGGTCCATAACTACAAGGCAAGGGCAACATAACCTTTGGGCAAACTAGGTTGAAGGGACAACTTCCAGGGAAAGCTAAATGGTACACCACAAAGAAGGTGGAGGAAAAATTTCCTTACCTCATTCAATAAAAGATTTTGGGGACCAAAAGCCTCCGAAAATGGGGAGGTGTGATCTGAATTGGATCATTATAATTTTTTTCATCCATATCAATGCATTTTGATTGGAAAATGAGGAGGATTAAGCTCACAAGACCATTTTTACTAGCAAGACCCAGTTTGGCAAAATGGGGATTGAAAGCTTTCAGGAGAAGTTTGAGGCATCAAATGATGTTTTTTGGGGGGGAATTTTTTTCCCCTCTATGGTGCACCTTTTCATGTTATTCTACACACATAAATATTTCTAACAGCACAAGAATCATGTCAATCAGAGTTCGTATGCAAATGTTATGCCACTCAGAAGTTGACCTTCCTGTTTTCACACCTATAGTTCAGGAGGATGCTGCGTCAGCCCCCATTATTCATGGAAAGGGGCTAGCCACACGTTTTTGATGTAAAAGACTCTAGAAGAGTCTATTTTTCAACTCTAGTTAAGAGTTGATGTAGTCAAAATTGAGCACTAGTAGTCTATCGGGCTGTGTTATAACCTGGCCACTAGGAGGAAGAGGCATTCCATTCTTTCGAGATAATTTTGTTCCATAGCTCAGGAAAGATAGCCAAGTGAGATATGAGGTAGAGCACACATAGAGGATCTATGCACTATAGCAGCCCATGGGCCACACACATTACTTCTTTATATTTGCAGCCATATTCCCAGATAGAGAAAGAGAGAGAAGTGGCCTCACCTTCCAGCTAGGTTTTATCCCAAAATGGTTTCCCATATAGCATATCTTCTATATTATGTGTGTTTGAGATTATTTTTTCATTCTCTACTTTTCTTCTTGATTTAATTTTACATGCATGCACTATTTACAATTAATTTTACAGATCTAAAAATTAAATAAAACTGTAATAGTGTAGAATCTTAGATTTTAAATATAATATTATCATATCTATTGTCACGAGCTATCTAGTGGACTATCCATGGTAGTTTACAGATCTTTTGGATCACTTGAACTATGTATGTTCTCATACTATGGGCATGCCAACACCTAGGGACTTTTTTGCACAATGTTGTGCTAGCATCCCCGGGTTTTGAGCCACTTTTTTAGGCCCACAGCCTAGGTCATTGCCGAGAATAGAATGACATCTTTCAAACTGTAAGATAACAGGGAAATGATAGTGCAAAAACAATTACTTGAGTAAGACCTTAACTGGACCCCTACTAGCCATGATAGACATTCCGTCAAACATATCATGAATATGTAATTTACATGTGTAAATAACAGAACTGAGCATAGGGGTCTCATACTTAGCTGAGAATCGCTAAGAGACATTGATGCCTCAACACATTGACTTCCATTTCATCCATAGGTCATTGATACATTTTTCATTCATTTACAAGTAAAAACCTAATGAGATCCATACATAGCTACTGTCATAAAACATATATATAACCAACACAATAGCAACAAAAATAGCAATGGAATCACAACCATATAAACCATATATAATCCAGTATACTAGTCACAGAAATACAAGGAGAAATAACCTCATATTGATGATGCAAAATCCAAACCCAGGATGGGACTTCCACATTGCATCCGACTATAGAATGGTTGAGCCAAACCTCTCTTCAGTTATTCACCCCCGTGCCATATTCCAAGCATGAATGTGGGCTCTCATATATCACATCAATCCAAAACCATCAAGGGATTTTAGAGGCCATCCACCTCAACCCATCAAACAATTATTCCACCTTACAGTCAGATATCACAAAACCATCATCAGATTGGTCTCTATCCAAGACTTTTAGGGCTACTAGATTTTTTGTCCAACCAAGGCTTCCAGGACTAGTAACTCAACCCACAACTTTTACTAGGCTTCCAAAGCATTTGTCCAACCAAGGCTTCTAGGACTAATAATTCAACCCACCAAGGACTTCCAGAGCATTTTTCAAACCAAGGCTTCCAGGACTAGTAACTCAACCCAAGCTATTATAGGGCTTCCAAAGTGTTTGTTCAACTAGGGCTTCCATGACTAATAACTCAACCCAAGCTAAGGAAACATGAGAACCAACCAAAACAAAACAAGAAAATCAAATCCATAATCACCATGGTTATCCAAGAAATGTCGAGGCTAGGAAATCCACTGTCAATCCCAGCCATCCTCCAGGCCCATGACATATCACGACGAACAAACCACATGCATATTCAATACATGCCAAAACTAGTGAGGAAAACATATATGCAACTCAGTACCTGCAAGAAAAATCTATTGTAGTTGCTGATCCTGATGTCCTCCCATGCTTTCTTTCTCTTCCTTTGCCTTCTTTCTTTAAAAATCCAAGTATGCCACACCCTCCCAGAGTGCTCCAAGAAAAATATGAGTATCCAAGAGTATGAGAGAGAGAGAGAATAATGAGAGAGCTCCAAACCTGAACTGACAAAAGGTTACCAACTGATCCTCATAAGCCTTTTTATGAATGTGGCCTCTATTTTCTTCATTTTCCATATTTTTCTTCATTTTCCTCCTCACATACAACCTGTGACATTTCACCTCCCTTTTCTCCTAATTTCCATTGTTTTCATAAATAAATGTGAAAAAAATTCCATTTTCCTTTCCAAAGCCTTATCCATTGCCTTTGCCAATTTCCTTAGCCATTAATAAATCACAAGTGATCCTAATAACTAGGATTTTTCCCAACATTCATCTTGGAATAAGTGTCCCATCAACCATGGTTATTATTTTTTCCTTTATTAACTTTTATTACATGGAATTTCCACCAATGATGTTATAGAACCCTCCTGCTTAGAGGAACACCATCCTCGGTGTTCAACAACACCTATAACCACAAAACTGTTGTAAGAAAATATATTGTCGATGGAGATTTATAATTTAGCTCAATGTAGTATTTACAATGATCAACCTGTTGAGAAAAAAACCAACATAAAAACATAACAACATAACATCATAATGACATGACATCCATACCGCTTATTGGAGCTTTATAACATAGCTCATGAAAGTATTTACATCCATATACATATGTACATATACCAAACATCATCAAAACATGTACCAAAACATATACCAAGACATATACCAAGACATATACCAAAACATATACCAAAACACCACACCAAAACCGCTTTGCCTCAACTGGCAAACAAGGAAGGATACATAGCTCGCATATAATCTGCCATCTCCCATGTGCTTCCATTTCACCATACCTTGTTCAATTTCTCAGTTCCAGAGTATGGACACCTTTTTCTTCAATATACACTAAGGCTCATGCTGCAATTCTCCATCTGGTTCCACTTGTAATACAGATCAGTCAATCACATGATCGACTGATCTAACATACTTCTTAAGTAATGACACATGGAAAACATCATGGAATTTCACTGTTGGAGGTAGTGCAAGTTGATATGATACTGGCCCAATCCTCTTAATAATACTGAAGGGTCCACAAAACTATGGTGCCATCTTGGTACATGATCCAATTCGTAAGGATCTCTTCTTTTATTTGATGCATAAGTACACCTACTCCCTAACTTGGAACTCCTTAAAAAACTTGTTCCAATCCGCATAACTCTTCTGCCTATCCTTTGTTTGCTTTATATTTTTTTTGATCACCTGCATTTCTTGTTCCATGTCTTCCAACACATCTAGTCCAATAAATTCCCTATTAACTAGATCACTCCAACTAATAGGATTATTGCAACTCTACCCATACAATGCCTCAAACAAACTCATCCTCAAATATTCCTGATACCCATTGTTGTAAGTGAACTCTACCAATGGAAGGTACTCTTCCCAATTTCATTGTTGATGCATCACATATATCTTCAACATGTCCTCCAATATCCCGTTGACCCTCTTTGTCTGCCCATCTATCTGTGGATGATAAGTTCTACATAAGGACAACTCTATGCCCAAACCTGCAAATAACTCCTTCCAAAACATGGAAGTGAACTGTTCTTATCTGACACAATCTTCTTCAGAACACCATGCAATCTGACCACATCTTTGATAGTGCTACATCACTAACTCAGAATGTAGACTTCATTGGAAAGAAATGTGAAACCTTTTTCAACCTGTCCACAATAACCATGATGGAATCGTGTTGTCTCACTGTCCTTAATGAACCTGTGATGAAGTCTATGGAAATGACCTCCCATTTCCATTTTGGAATTGTAATTGGTTGTAGTAGTTCACTTGGATGCTTACACTTTGCTTTCACACACTGACAACCAAAACACTTAGCCACAAACTCTGCTACATCCCTCTTCAAGTTCGGTCAAAAATAAAATTTCTTCACTGCATCCAATGTCTTTTGGTAACCTGGATGAAACAAATATGGGTTCGCATGAAACTCCCTCAAGATCACCCTCTTGAGCTCACTATTTTTTGGCACATATATCTTGTCTCTGAACCTAACCAATTTATCCATTGTAAGACAATAATCCACATCCTGTGCACCTGCACTTGTACCTATACCTATACTATCACCTGTAATTGTACCTATACTATCATATGTACATGTACCTGTACTTTGCTACAACTTGTGCATAAAATCCATATATTTGACATCCTGCTGACCTCACTGCAAGATCCTATCCAGTAAGTCTGTCCCATAAGAGCTCATAGCCGCTAAGTGATTTACCTGTAAACTCCTACTAAGAGCATATGCCACTATGTTCTGTTTACCTTTAATGTATATGATCTCAAAATTGAATTCACTAATTGTAGCCAACCACCAAGCCTTCCTACCATTCAAATTTAGTTGGTCAAATAGATACGACAAAACAATATGATCACTCATCATTGTAAACCTCTTGCCTAGAAGATAGTGTCTCCACATCTTCAACTCATGTATAATCCCTACCAGCTAAATATCATGTGTGGGATAATTATACTCATGCTCATTAAGTTTTCATAGCATACCACCTGTCCATCCTAAATAAGGACTCCACCAAGTCCTTTCTTGCAAGCATCTGTGCATACTTCAAACTCTTTATATGGATCTACAATATTTAACACTGGTGCATGTTTCAACAATTGCTTAAGATACTCAAAACTAGCCTCACACTCCTTTGTCCATTTGAACTTATTACCCTTCCTCTACAATGACGTGATAGGATAAGAAATCTATGAGAAGTTCTTGATGAACCTCCTATAATAACTTGCTAACCCCATGAAAGATCTCACCTCATCTACATTCTTAGGAGCTAACCAATCCATGATGTCCTCCTTGGAGGAAACATGCCCAAATTAATGTATCTTAGTATGAAATAAACTACACTTGTTGAGCGTAGCATACAACCGGTGCTCTCTCAAAAACTTCAACACTTCTGCTAAATGCTTTGCATGCTCTTCCTTATTTTTAGAATATAAAAATATGTCATCAATGAACACAATAACAACTTATCCAAATACAGACGAAACACACTATTTATCAAGCACATAAATGTAGTTGGATGATTAGGTGCTCAAAATTATGCTCAAAACTCAGTGTCAGAATCTTGTCAAACTTAGCTTCAGATTGAAGAGCTCGTCATTCTGAATCCAACGGTGTGAATGACTCTCTGAACCGAGTTCATATGCAGAAGTTACAACAAATAAAAGTTCAGGTTTGACTTGCCTACATGGCAAGATTGGGATCATGTGGAAAGTATTCAACGAATAAGGAGGTGCCAAGTGGCAGCCTGCCATTGGCCCTCGCAAATCACGTATCGCAGTGGTAAGTGTTTCAGTGTTACAAATCAGTCCCCGATAGGTTCAGGTTGTGATGCGATCTAATCGTAATTGCATATCATAGATGGTGAAGGGTAGAATAAAACATGCCCCAGGAAAGGTTAGCGATGCGATGTGATGTGATCGCATATTGCAATCGCAACAGTAATAGGAATCGGTCCTAGCATAGGTGATTTCTAAATGCAATAGACCATGGACATTATGTATGTTTATATGTCACAGTTAAAGTCCTAGTGGGCCCGCAATCTCAGTGTTTCCGTGTAACAAAACCTTCTCCATTGAACTGCCAATTTCGATAAGCGGGAGGATTCTAGATGTGGGAGTTTTATAAGTTCCAGTTTAATATCCTGTCAAGTCTATAACCTCGCATCACAACATTTTGCATTATTAAGTCCCCACAACTTAGCCGATTGCGATATGGCCCGCAGTGCGAAGAAATTTTTGGCTCATTAGCAAATTTTGGAGCCAAAATGTAGCTTTCTGCTGGTTTTAGAGCAATTTGTGGAACAATTAGTGGAAAAAAAACTGGGAGAAGTCATAACTTCTTTAGTTCTTACCCAAATAGGATGAAAAAAGAGGCTAGATAGACATTTTTGACTATTCTGAACTCATTGAGACAAGTTTTATAGGCATCTAAGCATTGTAAACACACTTTTGATGTAATTTGAGCAAAATAAAGAGGCCCAAGCCATTGGAAGCTGGACCAAGGAGACGTAGCCCAAGAGGGGTGAACTCCTTTATCATGTGCTTGTTGTGTGTTATATTTTGGTGTTCTTTGTTGTTATAGTGTTGTTGTTCAAGATATTTTTTTATGTTAAATTGTTTATAACATTTACATAAGAAACTCTCATGGGAATCTGTTAATTATGAAAAAGTTTTGAATCCTTAAGCACTTGAAAAAGAAAATGATAAGAATCTTGGGTTTATTTTTGAATGGGGAATTAGCACAAAATTAATAATATTCTCCAATTCAGATCAAGTTGGTATCAGAGCACTTGTTTTTCTTACTAGATTTTCTTGTGAAAGAAGTATCTAATTGTTTGCAAGTTGATGTCATTCTTACAAGGTTAAAGATAAAAAAGGGTGAAGGAAAGCTAGTTGAAATCCCTAAATTTGGGTCAAGTGAAAGAAGAACAAGGTTGCCAAAGTCTTCTACACCATTTTAGCCTCAAGTTGTAGAAGTTGCAGTTGAGATTCCAACACCAATACAACCTCAAGTTGTAGTTGAGTCTTCAGAGACCATGTCTCATGAAGGAGAACCTATCATGACAAAAGATGAGAAGACCTTTAGAAAGTCTTTCTTTGATATGACAGAGATGGTTAAGGTCCTCTATGAAGAGAGGAATAATAGATTGCAAGGAGAAAGTTCGAAGCCTCACAATGGAGAAGGCTCTTTAGGAGGAGGTAATGGAAAAGAAGATAAAGGAAAAGGAGGTAATGGGAATGGAGGAAAACCTCTAGCATCTCCACTGTCTTCTTCATCTTCTTCTTCGAAATCATCTTCACACTCTTCCACAAATACCACAATTACTCACACTCATCATCATTCTTCAAAAGGGGTTGGTAAATCACCTTTTTCGAAGCTCTATGTTAAATTCGAGTTGCCTATGTACAATGGAGAAGTTAATGCAGAGAAGCTGGATAACTAGATTCATCAGTTGGAGGTGTATTGTAGAATTCAGAACCTTCAAGAGGACGACATCAAGATTCAGTTGGTTTCATTGAGAATGGAGGGTGCAACACTTGTATGGTGGGAAGCAATCACTCAAGACGAGATCAAAAAACATGGTAAGATATCTATTTCTTGGTTTGATTTCATTTCTTCTATAAAAAGATATTTCTACCCTTTAGTTCATATGAAAAAATCTATTATGAATTGGAAAAATTTTAGAAAGTTTAAAAGTCAAAATTTGCAAGAGTATACTCAAAAGTTTAGGAAAAGAGCTCTTATGCTAGGAGTAGACTTATAGTCACAAGATACCTTGCTGAAATACATAGGAGGGTTGCATAGCTATCTTCGACATACTATTCTTATGTTCAGTCCCATGAATCTTAATGAGGTTTATGTTCAGGCTAGACACCTCGAAGAAAGAGGGAAAAATATACAGGAAGAATGTTATGAAACCAGCTCACAAAAATATAGAAACGATAGATCAACGCCTTCAAAATAAGCCTCTTCAAGAGGGCAACCTCCTTTATACTACACAAAGGAACAATTCCTGCATGATACAAATGACAAGACCTCCTTTCTATATATAGGAGTCTAAGGGGTCATAATACAATCAAATCCGACATAACAATAATAATATAAGGGCATAATAATAACAATAGTGGGCTTCTATGGGGCACAATAATAACAATATGGGGGCTACATGGGCACAACAATATAATAAGGGGGTTGCACTAATAACAATAAGGGGTTACATTAGTAGTATAGAGACCTAACATGCCCCTCTCCTTCAAAAAGTGTTGTCCTCAATGCTTGAGTAGTTCTGGATGCTTCTGTATAAAATTCTTGTCCTCACATGTGGAATCTTCAGTGGGTAAGTTCTTACACTTGATGAGGTACTCTAAAATTGATCGATTTCATAGTTGTCGGTTTCTTGTTTCTGTGACTTATCTAGGTTTTGATATGATTTTTCCTTCCTTGTCAAGTTTTGGCAATATTGTTTGAAATGGGATATTCTCATTAGGTAAGGTCGCCATTTCTTAAGTGCATATAGTCTTGCCAAGATTTCCTTCTCATAAATAGCTTTGTGTAAAGACTTTCCTTTAATTGGATGACTTTCAAAAGCAATGGGTATTTTTTGATTTCTTGAGGCATCATATTCCATAAAAAAGATTTTTGTGAACTCTGGCATATCTAAGACCGGTGATTCGCACATTGCCTCTTTAAGATGTTCAAAGGCCTTCATTGCTTCTGGAATCCATGAAAATGCATCTTTCTTCAATAATATTGTTTTTGGAATGTCTTCAATCTTCATTCTCATTTGATGATATCTTGAACGAAGATCCAACATGGTGAAGTAATTTAATCCATGCAATTCATCCAATAATTCATCAACGACAAGAATGGAAAATTTATCTTTAATAGTGATTTTGTTGAGCTTTCTATATTTCGGAAACATGTGCCATGACCCATCCTTATTGTGCATCAATACTACTGGAGCAAAGAGAGAACCTTGACTAGGCTGAATAATACTAGCCTCTAGCATTTCTGCAACCATACATTGAATTTCACTCTTTTGGGCATAGGGATATTTGTAAGGCCGGATGTTTGGAGGAACACTTCTTGGAATAAAATTAATAGCATGATCATGATCATGAATAGGTGGGAGGCCTTTGGGAGTCTCAAATACCTTGGAATGATTTTCCAAAACGCTTTGGAGATCTGGAGGAATAGATGATTTCGATGTGGGATCCTCTGGTGAACATGATTGTGCAATTACATCCCGTTGGTCTTTCTTTAGAAGCTTTGTCATGTCGTTAGAGATAATTATCTTTCTTGGTTTCCCTGCGATACCCCTTAATTCAAATTCCGTTCCTTTTGAAGAAAATTTCATGAAAAGTTCTTGAAAATTAAAATCTATCGTACCCAAAGATTGTAGCCATTTGACTCCTAGTACAACATCAACACCACCCATTTGAATGGAAAACATTGGAATATTCAAAACATATTCTCCCATGGATAGCTTGATATTATGGCAATTTCCAGAGAAATTTATTGTTCTTCCATTTGCAACCATAACTTGACACCCTGGTGCTGCATATAGGAAGCAATTCAATTCCTTGGCTATCTTACAATGAATAAAATTATAGGTACTACCCGAATCAATCAACACTATTACCTTTTTCTTCTTGATATGTCCTTCTATCTTTATAGTTTGAGGAGTGATAATTCTAGCCAATGCATTACAAGATATGGTCAGATTCATTTATTCTTTCTCTGGGGTTGGTTCCTGGTGAGTATCTTTTTCTCTTAACGTTTCTTAATCCTTTTCTTTTTTATATTTCATTGTTTGAACATTCTTCTTCTTGATATGTCCTTCTATCTTGAGAGTTTGAGGAGTGGTGATTCTTGCCAATGCTTTACAAGATATGGTTGGATTCATTTCTTCTTTCTCTAGGGTTGGTTCCTAGTGTATATCCTATTCTTTTGACGTTTCTTGATCCTTTTCTCCCTCCTCTTCAAAATCAATGTAAAATAATTTCTTCTCAGCACACTTATGACATTTAATGTATTTGTTATCACAATTGTAACAAATCCCTTTTTCTATTTTTTCTTCCAATTGTTGTGGTGTCAACCTTGTAGGTTGTGGAAGTCTAGGAGAAACAACACTTCCATCTTTATAGTTGTGAGGGGTAGAATTCCTTGTTGCCATAATTTTGCTTTCCACTTTTCTTTCCAACCTAAATGCCTTCTCCAATTAATCAGGTTCCCAAAGACGAACCTCATGTTGGATGCTATCCTTTAAAGTCCCTATGGAGACATCAATCCTCTACTTCTCTAGAATATCATTTACCTTTATATTCAAATTTTGAAATTCCTCAATATGCTCTACCATTGAACCCTTTTGTTTGAGATTTATCAATTGGCTAAAGAGGGTGTTGCTCTTTCTATCCTCATAATGTGCTATCATTTCTTCCATGAAAATTGACCACATGACAAGTGGTTTATAAGACAAATCCCTTTATACCATAAAATTTGATTCGGTTCTAAATAATTAGATGCAATATGTAGCTTTTGTAATAGTGGTACACCATGTAGATTAAAATATTTCTCCATCTATAGTATCCAATTTACCGGATCCTTGCCATCAAACTTCCTCATCTCACTTTTTCTTGATTTTAGGAGCTCGATCTTGAAATGACTGTAACTCTGTAATTTCAAACCTTTAAGTTCTGAAATTTCGGCCTGAAGTATCTCTCTTAGTCCTCTTTCTAACCCCCGCAAGTTTGATCAATATTGTATTCTGCAAGGAAGAGTTATATCAAATCTCCCATGATGACCTAATTATAGACTAGTGTAGTAGAGTGAACTTGTACAAAGATCCACGTGTCATTGTTTCAATCTTAGGTTCTAAAAATTATACCCAAACAAAATAAAGTCCATCCTCTTTCTGTAAATTTGTACAAAATTTCAATCTATTGCTCAGAGAGAGTTATGACAAGTTTCCCAAGGTCACTTGTTTAGGATGTAATTCGGGAGCCTACAAAAACCCTACCTTCCTCAGATCATATATCTGAAAGGATAGAGATAAAATATATGAAATTTAGACATGAGGGGAAAACCGATTTATTCTCAAATGGGTTTTTTTTTTTTTAGCTTTTGAAACTTCATAGCAAAAAAGTTATAGCGAGCATTCCATGATGATTTGTTTTAGATGAAATTCTGGAGTTGCAAAAACCCTAACTTCCTCAGATCATATCTCCGAAAATATAGTGTGACAAGATCAAAGTTCAGTCCCAAGGTTCAGTGTGATTTTGTCTCAAATGAGATTTTTGTTTAGCTTATGAAATGTCGTAGAAATATAGTTATAGCGAAAATTCCTGACCTATTTCGAGCAGTGAAACCCTAGAATCCAAAGCTCTGATACCAAATGTTATGAAACCAGCTCACAAAAATATAGAAAAGATAGATCAACGCCTTATAAATAAGCCTCTTCGAGGGGGAAACCTCCTTTACATTACACAAATGAACAATTCTTGCATGATACAAATGACAAGACATCCTTTCTATATATAGGAGTCTAAGGGGTCATAATAAAATCAGAGCCGACATAAAAATAATAATATAATGGCATGATAATAATAATAGTGGGCTTCTATGGGGCACAATAATAACAATATGGGGGCTACATGGGCACAAAAATATAATAAGGGAGTTTCACTAATAACAATAAGGGGTTACACTAGTATTATAGGGACCTAACAAAGAAGGTAAGAAGAAGCCATTTCAAAGTGTTGAAAAGGGAAGAAGTTTAAAGGAAAGCATAAGAAAAATGCTTCTGTTAAGAAAGAAGGGGAGAAACCTGTGTGCAAGAATTTTTCCAAGGAAAAACATAATGAAGTGCATTTTTGGAAGCTTCATCTAGAATTATGACCGAAGAAATTCAACAGTAAAGGGAAACATAAGAATAATGTTGCTGCACAACAAGACTTGGGTTCAGACTCAAGGGATGAAACAAAAATCGTAGCCACAATCACCAAAGGAAAATTTATGGCAAAAACAAGTAAAGAGGTCAGCAAAGAGGTAGTCATAGCAAGTACCAACACAACAAATAATACCCACAATGTTTCAAATGAGGAAAACCAAATAGAGCTATTCCATATCCAAGTCATTTCCAAACATATGAAAATCAATACACTGTTTGACAATGGATTGCAGGCCAAATTTATTTCTACGGATTTGGTCAATAAAATGAATCTGGAAACCTTGATCCATCACAACCCATATCTGTTGGGATGGATAACCAAGGATGCTAATTTACAGGGCACACGGAAAAGTATTTTTAGGTTTGCAATCACTGCTAATTTCATTGATGAAGTTGAATGAGATGTTGTGCCATTGGATATCTCAAGAATTGTGTTGGGAAGTCTGTATTTTTATGACAAGAAGGTTGTTTTCCACATATTTGATAACAAATACCATTTTTTCAAAAATGGAGTGGAGTACATTATGAGAGCCCATCCTAGGAAACTTAATCTGTCTTTGGCAAGCGCAGGTGAAATAAAATGACTGGTTAATTCCAGCAAGAGTCATGTGCTCCTCATGATCAAGCAGAAGAATGACTCGAAGCAAGAATCCTTTGCAGGTTGTGATGTGAAGCTGAAAGCTGAATTGTTGATGTGGTCAATCAATATGGGGACATGTTTCAAGAACCAAAGGGACTGCCACCAAAAAGAGGAATTCAACATGAAATTCAACTACAGCAGGATTTTCCACTCCCAAACATTGGTATGTATTGAATGTCAATTCTGGAAAGTTTAGAAAAAAAAAAAAAAAGTGTCTAGGAATTGTTAGATAAAGGAGTAATTCATCCTTCTACTTTGCCATGTGGTTACCAATTGTATTGGTACCCAAGAAATATGGAACCTGGCGCATGTGTGTAGATTATTGAGCTTTAAATAAGATCACAATAAAGAATCGATACCCACTACCCAGAATAGATGATTTTCTAGATCAGTTGAAAATGAAAAGTATTTTACTAAATTAGACTTGAGAAGTGGATGTCATCAAGTTAGAATAGTTGAGGAGGACATATGAAAGACTGCCTTTAAAACCAAACAAGGATTGTTTGAGTGGTTGGTTATGCTTTTTGGTCTTTGTAATGCTCTAGCTACATTCATGAGAGTTATGAATGATGTTTTAAGATCATTTCTTGATGAGTTTGTAATTGTCTATTTAGATGATATTTTGATATTCAACGAATCAAGAGAAGAGCATGCCAAGCATGTTAGGAAAGTGTTGGATGTCTTGAGAAAATAATAGTTATTTATGAAGATGTCTAAATGTGAATTCAAGAAAACTTATTTAGTGTATTTGGGCCACATAGTTGGAGGAGGTGAGTTGAATATTGACCCCTCTAAAGTTTTGGTCATTGTGAATTGGCCAATACCCAAATCAGTCACAGAAGTAAGGAGTTTTTTAGGAGTAGCACAGTACTGGAGGAATTTCATTTCCAATTTCTCCTCCATAACAGCTCCACTACATGCGGCGTGAAGGTTGTCTTCTAGTGGGGAGGAAAACAACAAAAATAATTCTATGCTTTGAAACAAAAGATCAGTTCAGCCCCAATTTTGCATTGCCAGATTTAAAACAACCCTTTGAAATACAAACAGATGCAAGTGACTATACCATGGGTTCAGTTCTTTTACATCATGGTAATCCCATTTCATTTCATTCTGATATTTTTGGTGTTGTTATAAACTATCCTAAGTATGATAAAGATATTTCCTCATTGGTACAAAGTGTGAGGAAATTGAAGCATTATTTGATGGGAAAAGAAACCATTATTCACACCGATCATCAACCTCTGCAATATTTGCAATCTCAAACTAAATTGCAACAGTCAAGGCACTTTCATTGGATGGGATTTTTACAGCAATTCCACTTGGTAATCAGGTACAAGAAAGATATATATAACAGAGTTGTTGATATTCTTTCTAGACCAAAATGTAGCCATTTTACTCAAAAATAATTTTGTTTTGGCTGAAATTTATGTTGAACAATACGCACATGATGCTGAATTTCAAGAGGTATATTTAAACTTGAGTCAAGGCCACCAAGTTGAGGAATTACACTACCATGTACATGATAATATGTTGTATCATTTGGGAAAAAATTGAGTTCCACAGGGAGAGAGAGTAAATGTCACAAGGGAAGCACACACTTCTCTTATTGTTGGACATTCGATGCAAGTAAAACAATGGAAAATCTTCAGAGGTATTTTTATTGGGCTCGTATGCTTGAAAATGTGTCACATTTGATAAGAGGTCGTTCATTGTGTGCAGTCAGTAAGCCTAGTAATAGGAAACTAGGATTGTACACACCACTTCCACTGCCTTCAAGACCATGGAAAAGTGTTTCTATGGATTTTGTAGGAGGTCTTCATTTGTTAAGGAAAGGTCATGATTATTTGTATGTAGTTGTGGATAGGTTCCTCAAGATGTGCATGTTAATGCCTTGTAAAAAGAAAATTACAGTTGAACAAATAGCTCAAATTTTCTTTCAAAATGTATGGGTTCATTTTGGATTGCCTACTTCTATTGTAAGTGATCATGATTCTCGATTTGTTGGGAATTTTCGGTCAAGTGTATGGAACTTGATGGACACCAAATTGAAGAAAATTACAACCTTTCATCCACAAACATATGGTCAAAATAAAGTGGTTAACATGATGGTCATTCATTTACTGAGAGGATATTGTAGCAAACATCCTAAGTTATGGGATGAATAGTTGCATTATATTCATCATGCTTACAACTGAGCTAAACACTCTTCTACTCTAACTTCTCCTTTTGAGGCATGTCTTGGCTATTTTTCTAAATCGCCTTTGGATTTCATCTTTGAGAAAGATGTAGTTGTAGATGGACATAGTGACATACACAGGGAAAATAAACTCATTGAGTAAATTCAGTTGATTCACCAAACAGTTCAAGAACAACTAGAAAAGATTCAAGGCAAGTATAAGGCAAGGCATGATAAGCATCATGTGGATAATCAATTTCAAGTAGGTGATGAAGTTTGGTTATACATTAGCAAGGAAAGGCTTCAAGGTGAAGGTAAAAAGTTGAAACCAATTCGTTATGGTCCGTTTAAAAATCTAGAAAAGATTGGTAATAATGCTTTCAAGCTGATTTTCCTTCATACATGCAAATCTATTTCATTATTAATGTTGAAAATTTGAGATTATATGAACCTCCTTTGATTGAATATCAAGGAGAGAATGTTCAAATTCCATCTATTGAAGACTTTTCTCCAGAATACCTTGATGTGCTTCAGCAAGACACTATACTTGATAGTTTGACAAGGACAACTAAAAGAGGAAATATTGGTTATCTTCGGGTGAGTCTCAAAGGTACACATCCATCAAAGTCCAAATGGATTGAAGTGAGGAAGGTGAGGGAATGATACCCTCATCTTTTCAATAACTGAAAGTGATCCTTTTGGGGTCCAAAAGGCTTTTAGTGCAGAGAAGTGATCAGGTGCTCAGAATTATGCTCAAAAATCAAAGTGTCATAATATTGTCAAATTTAGCTTCATATTGAAGAGCTCTTCATTCTGAATCCATTGGTATGAATGACACTCAAAACTGAGTTCGTATGCAGAAGTGAGAGCAAGTCAAAGTTTAGGTTTGACTTGCCTACATGGAAGGATTGGGATGAAGTGGCAAGTCTTCTGTGAATAAGGAGGCACCAAGTGGAAGCCCGCCATTGGCCCTCACAAATCACATATCATAGTGGTAAGTGTTTCACTGTTACAAATTGATCCCCAATAGCTTTAGGTTGCGATGAGATCTAATTGCAATCGCATAGCATAGATGGTGAAGGGGAGAACAGAACATGCCCCAGGCAAGGTTAGCGATGTGATGCGATCGCATATCGCCATAACAACAGTAACAGGAATCATTTCTGGTGTCAGTGATTTCTGAAGGTGATAGACCCCAGACATGATGTATGTTTATATGTTGCAGTTTAAGCGGGTCCGTAATCATAGTGTTTCCATGTAACAAAAACTTCATCGTTGAACTGCCGATTGCGATAAACGGAAGGATTGTAGACACGAGAGTTTTACAAGTTCTAGTTTAATATTTCATTGGGTCCGTAACCCCACATTGCAACATTTTACAGTGTTAAGAGCCCACAGCTTAGCTGATTGTGATATGGCCAATAGAATATGGTTCACGCTACAGTGAAATTTTTGTTTCCTTAGTGACTTTTGGAGCATAAACGTAGTTTTCTGATAGTTTTAGAGTAATTTGTGGAACAATTAGTGGAAAAGAAACTGGGAGAAGTCATAACTCCTTTAGTTCTTATCCAAGTGGAATGCAAAAAGAGGCTAGATAGTCGTTTTTGAGTAATCTGAAGTTATTGAGATAGGTTTGAGAGGCATATGAGCATTGTAAACACACTATTGATGTAATTTGAGCATAATAGAGAGGCTCAAGCCATTGGAAGTTGGACCAAGGAGATGTAGGCCAGGAGGGGTGAAATCCTTTATCATGTGCTTGTTGTGTGTTATATTTTGATGTTTTTTGCTTCTATATTATTGTTGTTCAGCATATGTTTTCATGTTAGACGGTTTATAACATTTACATAAGAAACTCTCATGGGAATTTGTTAATTAGAAAAAAAATTTGAATCCTTAATCACTTGAAAAATAAAATGATAAGCATATCAGGTTTATTTTTGAATGGGGAATCAGCACAACATTAATAATCTGCTCCAATTCAAATCATTGGAGCACTAGTTAAGCCAAATGGAAATACAACAAACTCATAATACCCATATTTGGTTCAGAAATTTGTCTTGTAGATGTATTCTTCTTTGATGCATTCCTAGAGATATCTAGATCTCAGATAAATCTATGTGAAAATTGATGCTCCCTTCAACTGATCGAACAAGTCATCAATCCTCGGTAACGGATACCTATTCTTAATGGTCACTTTTTTCAACTGCCTATAGTCAATGCATAATCTGAGAGTACCATATTTCTTCTTCACAAACAATATCAGTGCACCCCATGGTGATACACTTGGCCTAATGTATCCCTTGTCCAACATTTCCTTAAATTTTAGCTTCAACTCAACCAACTCAGGTGTGCTCATCCTATAAGGTGATTTTGATGCTAGAGCTGCCCCTGGCACCAACTCACTAGAAAATACTACCTCCCTGTGAAGTGGAAACTCTATAATGTCCTTAAGAAATACATCCTTGAACTGTTATAGAACTGGGTACCTGCTCTCAACACATCTGTATCCTCAACTTCCTTACCCTTGTCACTAGAAATTTGTACTACAAATCACATACACCCTTTTCTACGACTGCACTTTGCTTGCATAGCTATCACCATCCTAATTGATGTGGCTTTCTTCTTTCCTTGCAAGAGTCTTGGTTCCTATTAGGCCCCTATACTACTAGTGTAACCCCTTATTGTTATTAATACAACCCCCTTATTATATTTTTGTACTCATGTAGTCCCCATATTGTTACTATTGTGCCCCATAGAAGCCCACTATTGTTATTATTGTGCCCTTACATTATTATTGTTATGTCAACTCTGATTATATTATGACCCCTTAGACTCCTATATATAGAAAGGAGGTCTTGTCATTTGTAATCATCCAAGGAATTGTTCATTTATGTATTGTAAAGGAGGTTTCCCCCTCGAAGAGGTTGAATTCTAAGGTGTTGATCTATCTTTTCTATCTTTTTGTGAGCTGGTTTCATAACATTTGGTATCAGAGCTTTAGATTCTAGGGTTTTGTTGCTCTAAACAGGCCATCATGGCATTTTCGCTATAAAATTTTCACTACGAAGTTTCAAAAGCTACAAAAAACAAAACCCATCTCATAAGAAATCGGTGTTAACCTTGCGTCTAAATTTTAGATCTTTCCGTGCTATATGCTCAAAGATATGATTTGAGGAAGTTAGGGTTTTAACAAGCTCTAGAATTTCCTCTAAAATAGGTCATCGTGGTCGCTATAAATCTTTTTCTACGAAGTTTCCAAAGCTAAAACAAAAACCCATTTGTGAAGAAATCGGTCTGAACCTTGGCCCTAAATTTCAGATCCTGCATTTCTATATTTTCAGAGTTATAATCTGAGGAATTTAGGGTTTTGGAAGACCCCTGAATTACATTCCAAAAAGGTCACCTTGGGAAAATCATCATAACTTTCACTCTGAGCTTGAGATTGAAGTTTCGTAAGAAGTTATAGAAAGAGGATAGACTATAGTTTCTTGTATATATTTTTCAGATCCAAAGGTCAAAACAGTGACATGTGGCACTTCAGACAAGTTCACTCTTTTGAAAAGGTATATAATCAGATCATCTTGGGAGATTGTGCATAACTCTTTTTTGGAGAATCCAATTGTGATCAAACTGGTTCCATTGGAAAGAGGACATAGAGGTCTACTGCAAGTTAGAATTTCAGAATTAGAAGAGCTGAAAGTACAGAGTTACATTCATTTCAATATCGAGCTCATGAAATAAAGAAAAGGCAATATGAGGAAGTTTGATGGAAAGGATCCAGTAAATTGGATAATACAGATGGAGCAATATTTTGATCTACATGTTGTACCACTGTTATAAAAGGTATGTATTGCATCTTCATATTTAGAACCAGATCAATTTTTATGGTATAAAGGGCTTTGTTCTTGTAAAAAACTTGTTACGTGGTCAATTTTCACAAAGGAAATGATAGCACATTATGAGGATATAAAGAGAAACACCTTCTTTAGAGCAACACCATAATAATTGGAAGAAAAAAGAGAAAAAAGGCTTTGTTACAAAGTGGAAAGAAAAATTATGGCAACAAGGGAGTCTACCCCTCACAACTATAAAGATGGAAGTGTTGTTTCTCCTAGCCTTGCACAACCTAGAAGGGTTACACCATAGCAATTAGAAGAAAAAAGAGAAAAAGGGCTTTGTTACAATTGTGATAACAAATACATTAAAGGTCATAAGTGTGCTAAGAACAAATTATTTTACATTGATTATGGAGAGGAGGAATAAAAGGATCAAGAAACATTAAAAGAAGAGGATATACATGAGGAACCAACCCCAGAGAAAGAAGAAATGAATCCGAACATATCTTGTAAAGCATTGGAAAGAATTACCACTCCTCAGACTCTGAAGATAGAAGGATATATCAAGAAGAAAAAGGTTCAAGAGGTGAAAGATCACATCGAGAAAGAAGAAATGAATCCAACAATTTCTTGTAATCCATTGGCCAGAATTACCACTCCTCAAACTATAAAGATAGAAGGACATATCAAGAAGACAAATGTTCAAGAAGTGAAAGATCACATCGAGCATCAAGAAATGAATCCGACGATATCTTGTAAAGCATTGGAAGAAATTACAACTCCTCAAACTCTCAAGATATAAGGATATATCAAGAAGAAAAAGGTTCAAGCAGTAAAAGATCACATTTAGCATCAACAACAAGTTCTCCAACTTTTAAAGGATAACACCACTTTGGTGCAAAATCGAATGAAAGAACAGGTAGATCAACACCGTAGTGAAAAAAGTTTTGATGTAGGTGATTGGGTATTTTTACGACTTCATCTCAAGCAAGCTATTTATGAGAAGAAAATGTTGGCAATACTACATGCACTTAAGAAACAACGACCTTACCTAATGGGAAGACACTTCAAGGTAAAAATGGATCATGATAGTCTTAAATACTTTTTAGAACAAATATTATCTTTAGAAGAACAGAAAAAATGGGTCACAAATATGTTGGGTTATGACTTTAACATCATCTACAGAAAAGGGAAGAAAATTTTTGTTGCATATGCACTCTCAAGAAAGGATGAGGATGCGGAAGCATTGTTTTGTGCTATTTCTATTATCCAACCAGATTGGATAAACGAAGCAAGGGATGAATGGAAGAAGGGCAAAGAAGTGTGGCCATTGATTCAAAAGTTGCAGAATATCCCAATTCAAACAATATTGCTAGAACTTGAAGAGGAAGTAAAAATCATATTGGAACCTAGAGCAGTCACAGAAACAAGAACCCGATAGCTATGAAATCAATCAATTTCAGAGTATCTCATCAAGTGGAAGAACTTGCCCGCTCAATACTCCACATGGGAGGACAATAATTTTATACAGAAGCATCAAGAGCTACTCAAGCATTGAGGACAACACTTTTTGGAGAGGGGCATGTTAGGCCGCTATACTACTAGCGTAACCCCTTGTTGTTATTAGCACAACCCCCTTATTATATTGATGTACCCATGTAGTCCCCATATTGTTACTATTGTGCCCCGTAGAAGCCCACTATTGTTATTATTGTGCCCTTACATTATTATTGTTATGTCAGCTCTGATTATATTACGACCCCTTAGACTCCTATATATAGAAAGGAAGTCTTATCATTTGTATCATCCAAGAATTGTTCATTTATGTAATGTAAAGGAGGTTTCCCCCTCGAAGAGGCTGAATTCTAAGGTGTTTATCTATCTTTTCTATCTTTTTGTGAGTTTGTTTCATAAAAATTCCCCATCATCATCCAAGTTATCAATAAAATTGTCATAAAAATCCACGTTGGTTCTATGAAGATACAACCAATCCATGGCAAACAACATTTTGTATGATCCCAATGGTAATACATTTAAGTGTGTTGTGGTAGGCATACCATTCAATTCACATGCACAAGCTCTTACCCAATGATGCACTCACTTCTTCATACTTGTATCCAACCGCACTATCCAAGATTTTGCATGCAATTCCTTAAACCACAGTTATTCACCAATTCAAGACTAACATAGCTATAATTAGGTCAAGGGTCAATCAAATTATAAATAACTTGATAAAAAATCTTACCGTCCATCTCAATGATAGATGCCTGATGGTTTTCCTGTTTTTTATCTAATTCTGCATAAATACAGGGAACGCTCTGACCAACATCCCAAACAATCTATGCATCCTATGCACTATATATCTGAGGCATACCACCCTAATTCTATGGACAATCTCTAATGTGATGATCCTTGCCACAAGTCCATCACTCTATAGGCTTCTAGCCTGCATCCTTATTCTAATCCTCAGATCGATGTCCCTGCCCTTTGTCAAATGCATTGAACCTCTTAGGTGGTGAAAAATTCTGCTTATTACTTGGATCTTATGGTCTTACTCTCTTCTTGTCCCATTTTCCTTTGTTCTTTTCATTTCCCTTCTAGTATGGCTTAGTCTCAGATCCACATTTTGATTGCTCATAGAAATGCTTTAACTTCCAGATGGCCTCCTACAATGATCTAGGCTCATTGAACTCAATCCTATATTTGAATGCCATTGGTAAGCCACTGGTGAATCTTTGAATTTTGGCCTTCTCCTCCTTGAGGTAAGGTACATACCTCAACAGCTCCAAGAACTTGCTAGTGTACTCATCATCTATCATAGATCCCATATTTAGTTCATAGAAATCTTTTGCCCTGTCATCAAAGTATCTCTCTAATAGGCACTTCCTTTTGAATAGCCACTCAAACTCATTCCAAGTCAAATCCTACTCATGTATACCTATGACGTTCTTCACATCTTGCCACCAAATGTCTTCTTTACCTTTAATACTAAATGTAGCTACTCTGGCTTTCATGTTCTATGAATAATCATGTAACCTAAAGAACTTCCTCATTCCAAGAAACCATGCCTTTGCATCCTATGGTTTCTTCGTCTCTCCATCAAATGTAGGTGGCTTTATTTCTTAAACTCATATGGAAATTATCCCCTATCACTCCTCTTGTAAGGATGATAACGATGATGATCATAGTGCCTATCTAAATAAGAACTAGAATAAGACCTATGTATATCCCTTCTCCTCTCTAGAGTGTCCAACAATCTTCCATCTCTATCTGACCTATGACCACCACGCAACCTACTACCATATGCCCCATTAGTTATGTCCTACTCATAGCTGATCCAACGTGGTTCCTGTCACTGCAAATCTAATAAACTCTGAAGTATCATGACATTTACCTTTTCTTGTTTCACTTGTGCCTGCATGATTCTGTCATTATCTACCTTACAACTCCTTGTTTCTTCCTCTAAGCTTCTCAGTGTGTCAGCCAAATCAGAAGAGTTCTCAACACCATATTTCTTTTCTGATTCATAGGGAGAGTCTTTGTAGTCTACCATCTTGCTAGCCATTTTATATTTCTTCTTGCAAGGTATATCATGTTAGCTAAACCAAATCACAATAAAGCAACATACCTTAGTATAGCTCAGGGAGGATACCTTGTTTGCAATATCAACAAATCAGCGTGATACATGTATAACATAATAATGAAAACATATAGAAACATAACACATAATCATATAACCATGCAACCATAATTCTAGCTAGGGTCCAGTCATCAATTCATGACCTTATTAACAATGCATACCATGACCTCATGCATGACAACAACCATTACATCAATTCACACTTGACCAAATGCATACATGAATATATGTAAGTAATGTGTAACCAACCACGCACATGCATAAACAAATATAATCAAACATAAAAAAACAACACTTGTAACCAAACCTACAAGAATTATAAATGTAACTAAGCATACAATAATACAACCAAACATACAAGGATCATAGGATGTAACCAAGCATACAATAATGATACATGTAAGTGACATAATTGACATGTAACTGGTCATACGCTCACGACGATACACTCCACAATAATAACATCAAGTTCTACATGAAGACATCCCTACAACCATGATCAACATCATGCAAATGGAACAAGCACATGGAATGCAAGTTTAAGAGACACACATGCAATTGACATGCATGCATGACTAACACACAACCCATCTAGTTTGAGGGGTGAACCTTGTTTTGATACCACTCTACCCAAGCAACTAACCAACCAGGGTAAACATGTGACGAGAGGCCACTATGATATGATTCTATCTCCTAATTCATGTTAAGGAAGTGGAACCGATGGAAACTCACCATACAGGCATTCAACATCAGCATTAGGACCCTCAAGAACCAATCCAACCTTTCTACCAACTAGCCCCTGGGTCCCACTGAGATTTTGGACCACTTGACCTATGGATGCTCTCATGCTATGGGCATGCCAATGTCTAGGGACCTCTGGATGCTCTCATAGGCCTGAAAGCCAGCATCCAGGGACTCTTTTATGCAATCTTGTGCTAGCATCCCCAATATTTGAGCCACTTTTTGAGGTCTAGAGCCTAGTTCATTGGCCAAAATATCTTTAGAACAGTAAGATAATAGTGAAATGATAGTGCAACAACAATTACTTGAATAAGACCTTGATTGGACCACTACTATCCATGACTGGCATTTCGTCAAACATATCGTGAATATGTAATCTACATGTGTAAATAACAGATCTGAGAATAGTGATCTCATAATTAGTTGAGAATCACTAAGAGACATTGATGCCTCAACACATTGTTTTCCATTTCATCCATTAGGTCATTGATACATTGGTCATTCAGTTACAAGTAAAAACATGATGAGAGCCATACATATCTACTGTCATAAAAAATATATATAACCAACACAATAGTAGCAGAAATAACAATGGAATCACAACAATATAAACCACATATAATCTAGTATAATACTCGTAGAAATACAAGGAGAAATAACCTCATATTTATGATGAAAAATCCAAATCTAGGATGGGACTTCAACGTTCTACCTAACTGTAGAATGGCTAAGAAAAATCTCTCTTCAGCCATTCACCCCTGTGCCATATTCTAAGCATGAATGTGGGATCTTGCAGAACACATCAATCCGAAACGATCGAGGGCTTCCAAAGGCCATCCACCTCAACCTATCAAATAGTGATTCTACCTTATGGTTAGACATCAAAAAACCATCATCAGATTGGTCTCTATCCAAGCCTTCCAGGGATTCTAGAGTGTTTGTCCAACCAAGGCTTCCAAGACTAGCAACTCAACCCACAAATTTTACCAAGCTTTGAGGGTGTTTTTCCAACCAGGGATTCCAGGACTAGTAACTCAAACCACCAAGGGCTTTTGGAGCATTTTTTCAACCAAGTCTTCTAGGACTAGTAACTCAACCCAAGCTGTTTAGGGCTTCCAGAGCATTTTTCCAACCAAGGCTTCTAGGACTAATAACTCAATCTAAGCTAAGGAAACATGAGAACCAACCAAAACAAAACAAGGAAAACTTATCCATAATCACCATGGTTATCCAAGAAATGAAAAGGCTACACAATCTATTGTCAATCCTGGCCATCCTCCATGCCCATGACAGATCATAACTAACAAACCACATGCATATGTCATGCATGCAAAAACTCGTGAGGAAAACATACATGCAACTCGGTACCTGCAAGCAAAATCTATTGTAGATGTTGATCCCAATGTCCTCTTATGCTTTCCTAGTCTTCCTTTGCCTTATTTATCCAAAAATCTAAGTATGCCATGCCCTCCAAGAGTACTCCAAGAAAAGTCTAAGTATCCAAGAGTATGAGAGAGAGAGAGAATCATGAGTGAGCTCCAAAACTGAAGTGACAAAAGGTTACCAACTAATCCTCAGAAGCCTTTTTATGAATGAGGACTCTATTTTCTTCATTTTCCATTATTTTCCTTTATATTACTCCTCACATGCAACCTGTGACCTTTCACCTCCCTTTTATCCTAATTTCCATTATTTTCATAAATAAATGTGCCAAAACATCCATTTTCCTTTCCAAAGCCTTAGCCATTACCTTTGCCAATTTCCTTAGCCATTAATCAATCACAAGTGATCCCCCTCACTAGGATTTTTGCCAACATTAAGCTTGGAATAAGTGTCTCATGAACCGTGGTTATATTTTTTTCCTTTATTAACTTTTATTACATGGAATTTTCACAAGGGTTGTTACAATGTCATAGTAGCTATTCCTCTCATGTTTACCCTAGAAGGCCAATGAAGATGGGTAGATATGGGAGGGGTGGTTACAAAAGCACCAAAATAAGTAGTGGAAGGTTATCCTTCCCCACTCGATTTAGGGTTGGGGTTGTTCCAAAAATTGTAGAAACTAAAGTAGTAATCAGGTAGTGGATAAAGGAGAGATAATTCCTCCTCCAACAACAAAAAATAGTGTGGTTTGAGTGTGGCTAGTTCCAACATCAGTGTTAATGCCTCTCACATTGGACATACTAAAAGAAGGAGAATAAGGAGAAGCACTCTCATAGGATTCCACACAGGATATCATCAATGTATCAACTCATGTCAAGGGATTGATATTGAAGTTGGAGTTATATGAGATATCTTCCACTTGAACCTAGTCCAAGTTATCCTATGAACTGCATGTTTTAATCTTGTACAATTAATTGTTGCAAATATATATATATATATATATATATATATATAGAATATATATATTTATTTATTTATTTATTTTTATTTTTCTGAATTGGCCTAACTCTATTAATAAAAAATATGGTACAAGAAGATACATTCAAGAGAGACAGAGAATTGGCAACTAGAAATGATAGGACTATCAACCTCGGTTCCAGAGAAGAAGTGAAACAAGCAAGAAGCTACAACATATGGCTGGAAGCAAATAAGACTAACTTCTACCCAGAATGGGTAGAGGCCTCAACATGAAGCTTTTTCCCTTTCCTTTTTTTGACTTCGACCCAACCATCGTGGGGTGAATGAGCAATAACAACTTGAAGATTGAGGTTCTCCATAGGGGAGCCCTCCTTTTTTGAATCAGAGGAGGAGGTCAAATGGATGCATTTATGAGCGGTGGCGGTATCAGAGGACTGCGCCGGACCATCGGTGGAAGGGACCACAGAATGAGGGGCTCGATCCATTTCCACATCACTACTTTCATCTTCAGAGCTGGAGGAATCAGAATCCATGACTAGAGGTGGAGAGCAAGGAACCCATCGTTTGGACTTGGGCTTGGAGAAGTTATCCTTATTCTTTTTTGCCGGGCGAGATGGGCAAGTGTTCTGCAAATGCCTTGATTGGTGGCAATGGCAACAACAGAATGCAGTATTTTCGTAATCCAGTGTCTGGGACCAGACAAAGTCGTTTATCTTGAGATTGATTTGGTCTAGAAGTCCTTTGCTCAAGTCTAACTCCACACATATTCTGGCATATGAGTAGAGACCTTTGGATTCCCGCCAGGAATCTCCCATAATGAAACTATCCAAGGTGTTGCCTATAGCTCTATAGACACAAGTATGCCATAAGTGGGTAGGTAAGTTTGGAAGCTTGATCCATACAGGTGTCTTGGTAATGACTACAGTTGCTGGATCAAAATTTGGGAACCAAGGAGTCAAGAAGAGCCCCGCAATTCCCATGAACCAAGGGCCTTCTCCTAAGGCCTTTTCACAATGCTTACTGTTATCAAATAGAACAATGAAGTAACCTTTTGAATAGAAACTGATCTTACAATGATGAGTCCAGTTTGCATGGATCCATGCATAGAGATCCTGAGATCACGACCATAGTCCATTAAATCTACAAATGATGGCTCTTTCTACAAATACTTGAAGTTGGGTTGCAAGATCTTCATGGGTGATTTCAACAGAGGGAACTTCTTCTATCTTATCAACCAAAAAGGTCTTAGGTTTAAGGGCCTCTGGGGGTTTAGGGTTCTCAGAGTGTACTGCATCTTTATATGAAAAGGGACGAGCAAAGGATGACTGACCTGCTGCACCACCTCTCAGACGAAGGGTTACCACCAAAGAGATATTCCTGGTAATGTTGTAAGAAAAGAGGGAAAGAAGGTCTTCAAATTTCTTACCTTGAAAGAGAAGTCTCTGTAAGCTTGAAGGGATCCCAATCCACCGCTCTAGATCCAGTTTGAGATCCAGCACCAGATCTAGAGAACTGACCCATTGCAGGGTGGTTCTGCCTGAAGGCTGAGAAATTTGGATATGAAAGGAGTCACGGGAGTGCCTAGACCTAGTGTCAGGGCTTCTTGTGCTTCCTAGAGAAGATCTGCCATGCCGATTTTCCATCCGGGGTGTCAGACATGCTAGATCTTGGCCAGTCTATCTATTGAGAGCCTGATCTTACTTACCCTCAAGAATATTAGGCCAACCCCCGCGGTGGATTTCCAGAGCCTGACGCCTTTCTCTATCATCTTGAATAGACAAATCGTCCTCGGGCCTATATTTCACTACCACCGTTGACAAACCCTGGCCCCTTACAGAGGTAGCATAATCCCCTAGACGGGTCGAAGGCAATAGGCATTTCTTGACAGCTGGAACTATCGATTTCAAGACATTACTCTTTGCAAAAGCTATGTCAGCTACAGGTGCTGCCTCTGCTCCATTAGGTTTGGCCGGTGTCTGCTTCGGCACTTCGGCTTCAACAATAGCAGTCGTCACTGAAACGGCCTTTGGCATTATCTGCTTCGACTTAGCCCCTCTAGCTTTCTCTTTCTTTGGAGAAGGGTTTGTTGCAACAGCCTTCTTGGCGAGGCGAGGAGCCATTTTCCAATCGCAGTGATTTTTTCCCCTCATGTTTGTGTATGTCACAAAAATATTGTTAATTAAAATAGAAAAGATCCAATAGAAAACACACACATTAACATAAATATTTTTATCTTGGAATCCCAAAAATGGGTAAACCAACAAGAGTTTTTCTAATATATGTTATCCTATACAATATTACAATACAGTGCATATCTCATGGGATCCATGAATCTCCAATCCATTTATCTTAGATTAGAAAACAACCATAGTTCCTTAAACAAAAATACAAAACCACCATGTGCCACAAATTATCAAAAACTATGTGCTAAAAGTAGCAAAAAATGGATGTAAAACTGCCCAAATATTTTTTCTAGGGTGTTACCCCATAACCCCCATGTGTTGATTTTTGTTAGAGATATATTTTTCTTTTCTTAGATAACTGCATTTCTTCATTTACATATTAAATTCACTCCACAACATCATAACATTATTCAATTTTACAACATTATTCAACAACATATGCATTTATAGACAAAGAACAATATCATCATTAGTGAAATGGAACATAAAGGAACAATAGAAGAAACACAGGCACACATATAGACATCAATATTGGTCAAATACCAAGGAAAAACCCCATAAGGGGAAAACCCTTTCAAATTCTTCTTCTTATTATAATTTCATTGAATGTTTCAGCAAATAGAGAGTACAATGATCCATATATTCAACCACAAAACTATCTAGAAAAATAAACTAAATAATATCCAAGAGATGCACCCAACAATGCTAATAATCAAAAACCTAATTCAGAAGCTTGCAGTCAACTATCAATATCTGCGGTCAACTGTCAAAATCTATAGTCAAATGACGAAATATGTGGTCAAATGTAAAACTGAAACCTTATTTCCCAACCACACGCATAAAGTGTATGCTCGTGCGGCTAAAACCCTCAAACTGCACTCATGATCCTACATGCCTATGGTTGCAATCAAACTATTCTTGTGTCAAGCCCACGGTTGGAGAACACAACCTTAAACACACGTGTGATCTTCAAACCCTACAATTTCAGACCTATACAAACTAATCTCCATGTTCCAACCTCAAACCTATGTGAACCAATCAATTATGAAGAGAAGAAGAAGATGCTTGGTGATGTCCAAATGAGCTTGAGGTCACTTGTATTTATAAGATTCCAAGGGTGTCCATCTACCTGTTAGGGTTGACTTGTGCATTTATGCACATGTGAAATTTTCTTCAAAAATACACATTCCCTTGTCCAAATTGAGCGCTTCAATAGTCAAAATTGGTCCTCTCGAAAAGAGATATCTAGTCCCATGGTTGGAATTTATCACTAATATACCAAATTAACACTCCCTCACATCTAGGGAGAAATTACAATTGTTGAGCATTGGAAAAGGTATGTATTTACCACTTATTTCTTTATCTTCTCCTTTGAATCATAACTTCTTTACACTCTAAGATGGAAATATGATTAAAGAATTGTGGTGGAATTAAGGAGATTTGGGATTGATGCAAAATGACTAATTATTGTCTTTTTCTATACAGAAAGTGAAGAAAATGGAAAATCGCTATTCAGGAGGAAAAGACAAAGCCGAAGCAACTGCCATCCCTTTGACAGGAAGTTGTATCCAGACGAGGAAATCAAGATCGGAGCGCATGGTCTAGGAAAAGGAATAGAAAATGCAACATTAGTACAAAAAGACAAAACGATAAGTTGGAGATCAAAGATATGATGAATCCCTCAGGATCCTTTGATCCCGAGGGATCGCTACATCAAGACTTATCTATATTTTTGATACTTCCGCCTGGCCATTATAAAATGGATAGCGCTGGTAGCCTAAGGGGTGGATTTTATTGTCAATTTGTAGAACTTATTGTTGTAAACTTAACTTTGATCATCAACTATCTTTGAAGAGTGATCATTGTAACTCTGCCATTTATGATTAATATATAACTTTGTTGCTATTCCGTCTTCTGACCCTAGAGTAACCACAACAGTGCTTCCCTAGTGGCTAAGGGCCCGACCCTAGTGGATCACTTGCTTCTTGTATCATTATTTTACGATTACAGTTGTGTGTGGTTTGATTTTCTTTGCATTCCCTTAACTTGATTTATTCAGTAATATTTCATTTCTGAACATTTACTTGAATTGCTCTGTTATATCGAAATCATAATTGGATAACAAAATTATTATTCACAACCGAAAATGTTATGTTGTCCCTTCTGAAACCATATTGCATTGTCTAATTCAGATTCTGTTGTTTATTTATAGATTGATATTGTTGTTCATTTATAGTTGTGATTGTTGTTCATTTAACTACAGTCCACATATAGTTGCAATTGTTGCTCATTTCACTGTTGTTCAATTATAATTGAAATTGTCGTTCCTTTATACCTGTGGTTAATGTCCTGTATGCTAGAATAAGATTACTGATTCTATAGTCGTTGTGTGTTTTCACTTAATTAAGTTTGTTGTTCAATTTCTTTATTAGTTGAAGGTTGTTGTTCAATACATTTCCATTAAGTTTGCTGCTTATTTCATTTCTATAGATTAAGCTTTGTTGTTCGATCTTTCCAGTAGATTCAATTGTTGTTCCTTTTCTGCTAATTGAATTGTTATTTCCATTATTTGGTTTGGTGTGAATAGAAACATCTACAACTGTAACGAACATTGACTACTGTTATCTAAGTTCTCAGATTGGAGATCTTGTTTGTGATTGATTTTCATTTACATCAGTTTACAAAGGAAAGAGTTATCATTACTGCATCCTTGACTGATGATTGTTGTAGTTTCTTGAGTGAATGATTTAGTCACAAAGCATTTAAGTTTGTTTCCATTACAATTAGATTTTGTTTCCAGCATTCATTTACTTTTACTTTTGTAAGAACTATACTGCAAGCATTACTCTTGAACAAGTGATTGCCTCAGATTGAGTACATCCTTGAGATAAAAAATCATACCTGGATTGATAATTAATGTATGGTAAATAGGGGTTAAAAGACACCTTTTTATCGCTCAACATTTTGGCACCGTTTCCAGGGAGAGTGTAGCCATTTGTTTCTTTTGAAAAGAGAGTAGCGTAAGTACCTGCTAGGAGAGAGTTTGGTTTTAAAAACAAAAGGTAAGAACCTGCGTACGGAGCATGTAATAGCCTTGCTCCCCCCAATTTTCCTGCAGATTTGTTGATTATTTTGGGTATAAATAAGTATTTGATTTGTGTGCACAACTAAGTAGAAAAAGCCTGAAAAGAATCCTAAACCACTACCCAAACTTGATAAAGCTAAGGGACCGGTGACCCTTGGCCGATCGACCTTTATAGATGAAATATTTAAAAAAACATAATCTCAGCCATCAGTAGGCCCTAGAAAAGTTGCTTCTAGACAACCTACTAGTTCCCTTCGGGCCACAAAATCACCATATGTAGCCTTTACTGAGGTACACAGCCAAACAGAGGAGCAAGATTTTCATGAAATTGAGAATCCTAGCCCAAAATCGTTACAACAAGGGAACCTTAGTAACCTCTATGAAGGAGGAGGAGAAATAGGGGAAACCAAAGAAGCAAGATCTCCTCTTGGAATAGTTCAGCCACTGAGCAGCCCAGATAAGGGAAGTGCTGTCAAAATCATCCAGAACAAGGCTAAAGAACCTAAAGGGCTAAGATCCCCCCAAGTTTTAGTTCAGAAAGGAACTATCATCATCCCTGACAAAGGAAGTGTTGTTAAGGCCATTCTTGCTCCTTCTAACTAGCCTATGAATACACTCCTAGATATCCCAGAAGGATTTTGGCACATATTTGACCAAATGGCCTAGAACCAACAAACCCCCCAAACCTCCACACTGCAATATCCCATTGTAGATACTGCAGTCAGTGCACCTATGAAGGCCATTCCTCTCCAGCATATTCCTACATTTTATGGCCTAACATCAGAAGATCTAGATGCATTTTTGTTTGAATTCGATGTACTGTGCAGGAGGTACGACTATACCACTGATCCCCAAAAGCTAAAATTATTTCCCTCTACATTAAAGGGGGTTGATTTATGATGGTTTATGGGGTTAGGTGGAGGTGTTATAAATGACTGGGATCAGATCAAAGGTGCTTTCCTAAAGAAATATCAAGATTATTGTAGGTCTAGAGAATTAAAGGATGAAATATTTCAAATGGTAGCTATACCTAATGAGACACTAGAAGAATCTGTTGAACATTTTCAGTATAATCTTTAGAGATCACCTTATGCATCACTACCCTTACCTGACAATGTATTAAAAACGACATTAATTAAAGGCATGAAGGAACAATGGGTTGAAACACTAAATATCATGGGAAAATGTGACATCTATCAAGAAAATTTTGCTGACATTATTGATTTGTGTGTCAAGAGTTCACGAGGCAGTAGAAGGCTAAAACTATTGGAACATGATATGCTCACAAGGGACAGCAAGATCTCTAGTGGAGGAGTAACCCATGTAGAAATAAGGAATTTACTGGAGAATTTCAAAACTAATATATTAGAGACTCTGACAACACAGCTCGATATTATGCGAGTGAAACAAAAACAAGAAGAAGCAGAGCAAAATTTCGCAATACTCTACCCTAAATGCAGAAAGAAACACAGCCATAGCGAGTGCCCACTAGATGCAGTTCAAGTCTACACTATTTGTACAAAAGACCACTCCATAGAGAACTACCCCTCACTCCTGGGTTTGAAAGCAGTATATAAGGAAGCGGAGGAAGAATCAGAACTAGTGTACCTACTCAATCAACACCATCAATGGCAACCACGACAACCAGGTATGCCTTTTGATCCATCTTCTTCTTTCCAACCTCCGCAATATCATGCTCAGTAATATAATACAATGTGGCAAAATCATCCACCCTTCTCAAACTGGTCACAACAACCATTTCCTTCATCACCATGGCCAAATCAAACAAGCCAAACTAATTGGCCAAATTTTCCCTACTCTCCACCATATTGGCAAACAATGCATATCCAACACAATGGTCCCCTCCCACTTCATAGAGTCAAGCCTGGTAATCAAACTGGAAAAGACCGATGAATCAACCAGCTAGAACCATCCCACTCACTCAACCCACACTACCAACGCCATATACAATACAACAAAACCCCCAATCCAACTTAAGACTGCAACTCCCACCCCAACACAATCCAAACCCAAATAATAGACCAGTTCAATCTGTCCAAATAATCAAAACACCAGAACTAGAAACTGATCTAAGGGAGCGCAATGACCTTCAATTAAGGTCTGGGCACATTATAGAAATTGAGGGAGATAAAAATGATTAAGTTGAAAATTAGTTACCCGCAGAACAACCACTACAAGAAGAGGATGTGGTCAGACAACAAACTCATAACCAAGCAACCACATCTTCTTCCCCATTCCCAGAATGATTAATCATACCGTGCCCTATAGAACATCCTAAATTTGATATTCTGGGAGAACTAAAGAATTTGTATATAGAAATCCCACTCCTCTAAGCTATCCAAGATATCTCAATATATGCAAAAACCATCAAAGGGTTATGTATAAAAAAACCAAGGAGGAGAATAACAAATAACCCAACAGTCCAAGTAGTTAGTACCCTATCTAATCTATTATCAGGAAGAGAAGCACCTGTCAAATATGAAGACCCAGGGAATCCTATAGTGACAGTGCAAATTGATGGACAAACCTTTTCAAATGCCCTAGTTGATTTAAGGGTTTCAATTAATATTTTAACAACCACCACTTGTCAAAAACTAGGCATCACATCAGTGGAACCAACCTCCACCTTATTAGAACTGGCTGACCGATCAGTAGTTAGGCCAGAAGGTACACTACATGATGTAATGGTATCCATAGATTCCTGGGAATATCCTGCCAACTTTCTGAAAATCAACCCCAAAAACCGACTCGATGGACATCCATTAATCTTAGGTAGACCTTGGCTTGTGACTGTTGATGCTTACATTGGCTGTCGCCAAGGAAATATGACTATAACTAGAGGGAGTAATATCAAGAATCTAGCTCTATACCCTCCAGCCCAGCCAAGTGTAGCAATAATAAAAACTAATAAACAACCTGTATCATGCCTCACAGAAAACATTAGGTCCCCATTAACCATAGAAGATGTCCTCGATTTTAAAGATCAAACAGAGGATGATGTTATTAACAACTTCATTAACCAATCAGAATCTAGATCCCATGTACAATGTCACATGATAAAGATAGCATTTGACAATGAACTAGAAGAAGATCCACTCAAAGACACTCATGAACAGACAATACCTACTACCTCTATTTCAAACAACAAAACTATAGAGATTGAGCCAAGAAAAACCTTGAACATTAACAATAACCTGACTCCTGAACAAGAAGAAAAGCTGGTCCAACTACTGAGAAAATATAAGGAAGCTTTTGCATGGTATTATATAGACAAGAAGGGAATTGATCCCCAACTGTGTACGCACCACATTTATATAGAAAAAGATATTAGACCCGTTCGCCAACCCCAACATAGACTCAACCCTCACCTGAAAGATATTGTGAAAGCTGAATTACAAAAAAATTTGGATGTAAACATTATTTATCCGATCTCCGATAGCAAGTGGGTCTCTCCACTAGTAGTGGTGCCAAAGAAGAATGGAAAGTGGAGGATTTGTGTAGATTACAGAGAATTAAGCAAAGCCCTTCCGTTCATTGATCAGGTATTAGACACATTAGCAAGAAAGAAATTATTCTCTTTCTTGGACGGCTTCAGTGGATACAATCAGATTCAGATTGCCCCTGAAGACCAGGACAAAACTACTTTTACCCGTCCTTGGGGAACATTTGCTTACAAAATCCTACCCTTTGGCCTATGTAATGCCCCTGCCACATTTCAGAGGGCCATCCTCAACATCTTTTCAAATTTAATAAATGAAGGGCTCGAAGTATACATGGATGATTTCACACCATACGGAGATGATTTTGAGCTAGCATTAGGCACATTGGAAAAGGTGTTGCAACGATGTATTGCCACTAGGCTCTGCTTGAGCCATGAAAAGTTCTATATGATGATGACCGAAGGGCTTATCCTAGGTCATTATATCTCAGTGGCTGGAATACAAGTAGATCCAGCCAAAATTCAAATAATTTTGTTAATACCTACTCCTACCACACAGATAGAGGTACGCAGTTTTCTAGGATTTTATGGATATTATAGGAGATTCATAGAACATTTTTATCAAATAGCTGCACCTCTATACACACTGACAGGGAATGTTGATTTTCTCCTGGCTTAGTTATTGGAGAATCCACGGTAAGAACCATTTTTTTGCCATTGTTTCAAATCCCAACCAGGATCCATCATCAGGACCATTTGAATGCTTGATAGAAGAAGAGCTAATTTGAGAGATTAAATAGTAATGAGG
>APFE031376034.1:55047-100553 GCA_000404065.3 Pinus taeda
TTATTTTTGTAAGCTGAGGTGGTGCCATTTTCTATTATCAAAAGGAAAACATTACATAGCTAGAGTGGTCTCAACCCGCCCCGCAGGGAAACCGGGCTTATTGACCACCGATAGTTTTTCACAGCTGCCCAAAAATAAAAGGTTTTTAGCTTGTCTTTCCATGCCTTATACACTTTAGTCTTTTCACTATTACTATTGACATACAACTGCAAGTAAATATAAACATAAACCTTATACATGGCTAAAAAACAAAACAGAAATCAACAGTTCCTAACTTCATCGAGAACATGCCTTTCTTACTGTTCCTCAGTATTCTCTTGCTGCTTTTTCTCCTTTTTGATCATCACGCTGCTTGCCTCAAGCTGCTGTTGCAGATCCTCCATCCGCTTGTCTTGCATGAGCAGAGTGATTACAATATTCTTCAGTTCTTTCTTCAAATTTGGGATTCCCTGCGACAATTCGGCCATTTCCACCGCTATCTGTTCCATGGCCTTGGCCATGAGCCTCTTCATGACCCAATACAGGTGCAGTGACTGTTTGTATAGAGTCATTCTTCCTCGGGTATGCCCTGGGTCAGGCAGGAGACTTATCCATTCTTCCATCTCATCCTCTGACTGGGCCTGAATGGCCTCTTCCTCCCAATGCTCAATAATTCTTTTAATTTTGGGATTAGTTTTCTCACTATATTCTTTCTTTGCAATCCTGACCCTGGTTTCTATGGTCTTCCTGCTCTGTCTTCCCCCATCTCCCATCTCCGTCTCCGCATCCTCCTCGTTGCTTTCGCGGCACCGACGCCCCCGTCTGCTGCGACCTTCCACCACACCCTGTCCTCTTCGGCCTCCTCTTCCCCTGTGGCCTCTCCCTCTCCTATGTCTTCCCCTTCCCCCTTCTCTTCCAGTCTTCGGGCCCCCTTCTTCATCCTCCCCAATTCCTGTCGCTGCTCTGTTTCGTCCATTTTTCCTAATCTCCTATGCGGACTCCTCCCGGCCCTCCGTCATATCCTCTCTCTCTCCTTCCGAGACATCATAAACAGGGATGCCATGCTTCATATTATCCTCCATTTTTCGCTTGCCCTTTCTATCCATTTCGTTCCAGCCCTGGTTTTCGTCCGCTCCACTGCTTCGCATCCATCGCTGCGCTGTCCTGCTACCCTCTGCGTCCATGTTCTCCTTGCTTCTGCAATTCCTCTCACCTTCCTCTCGGCTCCCGGGGCTTTCCGTTCCCCTCGCAATATAACTCTGCTCTGTGCAGCCTTTCCCTACTTCTCTCCGGTCTTTCCCTCGTGCTTGGCTTCGCCACCTTTCCTTCCCGGTCCCTCTCCTCTGCATGCCTTTCATACTTAAGCTGTTGTTCTTTTCGCTGAGCCCGATCCCCGCACAATCATTCCTCGGGCTTGTCCCTGACATCCTGTCCCGTCCACCGTCGAAGGCTCGTACCCGGGTGTCTTACCGATCTGATCCACTAACCTCTCCACCGCTCCATTTACCTATTGCAATGATATAATGATATTTGCCTACGTTCACTTGGCCCTCCCGCCGCTGAAACGTAATTACTTTCCTCTCCACGTTACGCAACCCGATCGGGTGTATGTACTAATTATTATTATTATTATTATTATAAATTATTAAAGCTAGGTTACTAACTTATTAAGATTAGAAAGGGGGTGCTAAAACTAAGAAGTGTTGGTGACCTTAATTTCTTTGATAAGGGGAGGCCAACTTCCACTAATCTCCATACTATTGTCTCTATTGAGATTATGAGGGTGTTTGATAAGTTCAAGAGCTTCTCTGATCTTTCGCCTTGTTCTTCCCTAGCAATAATTGAAGCGCTTTCCAAATAGACATGGTGCTTAGTTTTTGAGGAGGGTTCTGCCAGCGCCGTAGTATGAGACCTTTCATTCTTAATATCAACTCCATGTTCCTTGAGTCTAGTTTGCAAGGAGCGACCTGTTTCACCAATGTAGCTTTTTCCACATGAGAAATCTATTTTATAGACTCCTTTAAGTTGATGTTTATCAATACTATCCTTGACAGATCTCATACCTTGCCTAATAGTTCCAGGGGCTGAGAATTGCGTGCTTATGTTTTTCTTCCTTAGGATTTTAGCAATCTTATCTGTAACTCCATGAATATAAGGTAGAAAAACCCTACCACACTGAGGCTGATCACGGGCCTTAGGTTCATGAGATAACATCCTTTTCTCGGCTTTCTTTATTGCTCTTTTAATCTCATTTTCTTTGTAGCCTAAACTCTTAAAGGTTGAGACTAAATGCTTCTTTTCTTCATTTAGATGATCAGCATCACAAATTCGAAGGGCCCTGATAGCAAGAGTGTTTAGAACACCAAATTTTTGGGCTGGGTGATGGTGGGACTCAGCGTGGAGGTAGTTTTCCATATGGGTTGACTTTCTAAAAACCTTATGCCCAAGGGAGCCATCATCTTTCCTGATGTGAGAATGTCTAAAAATGGGATGCTCATGTTTTCTTCAAGTTCCATAGTAAATTTTATTTATGAAGAGATGGAATTTAGGTGAATAAAAAACTTGTCAAGCTCTGTTTTACCATGTGTCCATTTTATATTGGTATCATCGACGAATCGCTTCCACCATGCTGGCTTTAAAGGGTAAGATTCCAGGGCCTTCTTTTCAAAGTATTCCATGTATAAGTTGGCCACGATTGGAGAAAGGGGGGATCCCATTGCCGCTCTAGATGTCTGCTCATAATATATTCCTTGGAAGGTGAAAACAGTTGATCGCAAGAAGATTTCGGCCAATCTTGTAGTTCCTGGATCAGTGACATCTTTTATAACCTGAATGGCTTCATCAAGAGGAATCTTGGTGAATAAGGACACTCCGTCAAAGCTAACAAGGATGTCATCACGTTCTATCTTCTCATTCTTAATAAGATTCACAAAGTCATGGGAGTCTTTGATGAAAGAATCAGTGTTTCCAACAAGGGGCTTAAGGATTTTTGCAACATACTTAGCGAGCTCATAGGTTGGTGATCCAATGGTATTGACAATTGGTCTAAGAGGAACTCCTTCTTTATGGAGTTTGGGTAACCCATAAATTCTTGGGATGGTTTCACAAGAGGGGATCAATTTCTTTTTTAATTTATCCTCAAGGTTGGACTCCAAAATTGTCTTTTTCACTTCTTTCATAATCTTGGGGATGGGATTATTGCTTAGTTTCTTATAGCTACCACACCTGAGGTGTTCATATATTTTGCATACATAGTCTTCTTTATCCAAGATCACCGTTGCTCCTCCCTTATCTGCCTTAAGAACCAAAAATTTTATCATTGTTTCGTAGGGATTTGAAGGCTCTTTGTTCTTCTTTACTCAGATTACTTTTGGGAGCTTTGGCCTTCCTCATAATGAGGGAGAACTTTTGAGGATTTGAAAAAGCTTGTGTCAACAACCCTAGTGCTCAGAGGCCCAAATTGGGACCTACCATTTCAAATTTCATCGGATGCTTCAGACACAACTATTGGAGTAGTTCTTGGGAAGGAAGAAGAAAAAAACCATATGCAATTTATTATATTAGCAAGAATTTGTATCCTGCTGAGCTAAACTATACCATTATTGAAAAAGAGTTTTTAGCTATAATACATGTTGTAAACAAATTTAGGCATTATATCACTTGATATCATGTTGTCTTATATACAGATCACTCTGGCATAAAATATTTAGCAAATAAACCAACCACAAATGGTAGGGTAACAAGATGGTTGATTTTATTGCAAGAATTTGACATCACAATAAAAGATCGACTTGGAAAAGAGAACCCTGTAGCTGAGTTTCTCTCACGAATGTCGAAGACAGTGGACACAACAGCAGTCCAAGATCAATTCCCAAATGAACATTTGTTTGTTGTCACTATCAAGACACCTTGGTATGCCAATGTTGCAAATTATTTGGCAGTAGGAAAATTAGTAAAGCATCTAACCCCCAATGAACAAAAACAGATTGTGCAACGTAGTACCCAATTTTCTTGGATTGGGAGCTACCTATTTCATATAGCGGAAGATATGCACATCAAAAGATGCGTCTGTGAAGATGAAATATTTGACATTCTGAAAGACTATCATGACAGACCGTGTATCGTACATTTCGTAGATCACAGGACTGGTGACAAGGTTTTGCAAATAGGTTATTACTAGCCCACAATCTTTAAAGATGCTAAGAAGTTTGTGCAAGCCTCTGACAATTTCCAAAGAGTAGGATGCCCTAGACAGTCCGACGAAATGCCTTTAAACCCATAGCTAATAATTGAACCAATTGAGCATTGGGCACTCAATTTTGTTCGTCTGATCAACCCATCATCAAATTAGAAAACATATATTCTAGTAGCAATAGAGTATGTTACTAAATGGTTGAAATAGAGGCACTTCCAAGAGCTACAGAGGACTCTGTGATTCATTTCATGTTCCAAATATTTGTCTGATATGGCATCCCAAGGGACATAATCACAGACAGAGGACCGCAGTTTATAGGTAATAAAATCGTTGCAACATTAAAAAATTATCACATTCAGCACAAAATTACCACTTCGTATCACCCACAGGAAAATGGCCCAGTAGAGAGCACGAATAAGGTGATAAAGACAATATTGACAAAACCATTGCATCACACGGGCATGATTGGGCTTCAAGATTGCAGGAGGCCTTGTGGACATACTGAACAACATGGAGACACACCACTGGTTATTCACCATGTCAGCTAGTATTTGGAAAAGAACCCATCTTTCCAATAGAGTTTGAAATACAAACATTAAGAATAGCACAGGAGATCGATCTAGATTTAAATGAGGCCCAGACTAATAGATTATAGCAAATTAATGAGCTAGATGAAATCAGGCTCTCGGCTCTTCAACACACTTTTACTCTGATCTTCTTCATTTGCTGCAATATGATTATGCCTTGAGAACTCGTATAGCATTGAAATTATTTCTGACCATGTTACTTTCTGAAGAAGGTAATTCATTTTTGGAAAGGGATAATTATCTTTCAAAGATTCTTTATTCAAAATTTTGAAGTCTATACATAGTCTTACTTCTTCGTTTTTCTTATGGATAGGAACTAGATTTGCAATCCAATTTGAATACCTTAAGGGAATAATTATCTTAGGATCTAATAATTTTTGGACTTCTTTCTCAATTATAGGTAAAAGAATTAGATTAACATACCTCAATTTCTATCTAAAAATCTCTATATTCGACTTCAATGGGATCTTATGTTGTAAAATAGAAGTATCATACGTTTTGAGATCCTCATATTTCCATGAAAAAACATCTACATATTGTTTGAATGAGTTCATATATTTATCTTTGACTTCTTGAGTTAATAGTGTTGAAAATTATGTTCTTGATATCATTCCTTATACCAATATTGCATGTTTGAATATCATCTTGTTGAGCCTTTACTGCCACAAAAGTGGGAACATCATTCTAATCAAATAATTTCTCTAAAGGAACCAATCCTTTTGTAATATAAGTATTTGATATTTGAATGATATCATGATTCGTAATTTTATCTTTCAATTTCCCATATTAATCAACAACATTCCCTTGTATATCTAGTCCATGTGGATAATAATTATCATAGTTATATTGTTATCCCAATGTTTGTTAAAACAATGGATGATGCATGATAATAAATAAGATACATCATAATATTAAAGTGAGAATCTAATCACACAATTATTTCAATTTTACCATTGTAATTATGATACTCACCTATGGGATTTATCCATGGTATTTGAAATGTAATGAGAGTCATGGCTCTTGGTGAAAGATCCCTGTAAAAAGTTTAAATACAAGACTTCACCATGGATTAAAGCAAGCTTTTATTCCTAATGTAGTCTTATGCTATTTCGTTCTATTTATGTTGTTATCTGTTGAAATATTTCTCTTACATAATGTGTCATATTCTTAGCTACTTTTACATTTTGACATATTCATTTTTCATCTATTAAGTGCCATTTCTTAAAAAAATTGGATTGTACCAACATTAATGCAGCAGGGCTCATGAGAACTCTACAATTAAGTGCACTTGGGCTAGAATAATATTGTGATGGGTGACCCATTAGGAAATTTCTAGTTCTTATTAGTTTGTCACATTTTTTGTCTCATTCCTCAGACTATCCAAATCAATGGTATGAGAGTAGGTTTCTCTTGTCTATTTTTTTGTGCATGTGCCAAACAAGGTCACGACATAAGGAGTTGAGATGTGAAATACTACAACCTTTGCAAGACCATCCTCACTAACGCTAACACCTCACATGGTAGACGAAAATAAAAATGATGGAGCAGGAGATACTGTTAAACTATTGCTCAAGGAAGCACTTACACGACATAGGAATGAGATGATGGACATTTTCACCAAGATCCAATGGCTAAGAAACCTTTCAGAAGAATATATTTTGAAAGCTCAGTACTGTTCAAGGTACAGGTTAACTTCGATACCCACCTATTTGAAGGGAAAATAGATGAAAAATATTTATATAAATGGTTGAATCTATTAGAGGGCTATATTTCGGTCGATATTTTTTCTGACAATGAGAAAATCACCTTCGCACTCGTAAAATCTTTGTCCCACATCAAATATTGGTGGAAAGATTATTGGGAGAGAAGCAATGAAGATGTGTCTGGGGTATACAAGGCAAGACCCACTTGGGCCTTTTTTGTTGATGCCTTGAAGGATGAATTCTACCATATAGGATACTATGAATACCAGTACATTAGATTGACCACACTATGATAACAAAGGGACCAAGCAATGCCAGAGTTCACAAATATACTTCATACTTTGCATACCAAGCTATATATTAGAGACTCTAAATGATATTTGCTACTCAAGTACCAAGTTTACCTACGTAGATACATCCAGATAGAAATGGAGTTCATGGAAAACTTCTTACTTTGTGTAGCATATTGATATGCTATCAAAATAGAGGATAAATTTCAATAAAATAAGCAAGACTTTTAATTTTCAGATCCTTCACAACAAAATTAGGGCAAGGGAATCCCCAATCAATCAAAAATAAATGGTAATGGAAAGTCAAAGTAAGACATTGTGAAGTGGTGTAGGATCCACAAAATTCCCTCACACAACATTGATGAATGTTGCTTAAAACAATCTTTCATTGGCATAGCTTAAAGAGAAACAAATAAACACTAGCTATTATATTGATTTTGATCAAGATAAAAGAATGTTGATCATTTATGTAGAACCAAATGTTACCATAGTAACTATGAATGTCGAACTAGAAATGTCAAAAAGAGCCTGATGAGGGGGGGCACCTCTTTCATTCACAGATGTGGGTATTGGGGGTCCCACTACATTTCATCATTGATAGTGGGAGCCAAAAGAACAGGATCTCATCCGAGGTTGTCAAGATATTGAAGCTGCCAATAGTTACAGACCCCAAACCATACACCATTGGTTGGTTGAGCCACGGAAGAGACATCTGTGTTAGCCAACAATGTCATTTTTCCTACAACATAAATCCCTTCATAGATGAGGTACTATGTGATGTTCCCCACTTGCAGTTTGTGATGTTCTTTTACGACAACCTTATATTTGAAAACATTATGTTTTTTATGTGTCTCGACCCTGTAATGACATTGGTACTCTAGGGGATCAACTCTACATGATACTAGAGGTAGTTCCAACTACATCAATCTCATTGATATCAATAAAATAGTGCAATAAGGTAGTCTCTCATACTTCCAAGTGTGTCCTTTCCATAATTCAGTCTAAAGGTGAACCATTGGTCACTGCAACCACCACAGCTTTAGTACAAGCTCTCTCTACAGAACACAAACAGGTGGAAAAGATTGTAGAACGATCAAGATATATATTCACCTCACCTACAAAGGCACCCTACATCCACTTACACTGGTGTTAATGGCCAAAATATATTGCATCAATATTTTGGAATCCACCCGGCCAGAGCCCCAAATTAGACTCTTTTCCATTTGGAATGGTGGTTCCGCCTAGTATTTTGGGTCCAATTACCCATAAAATGAAACTTGGATGAAAATGGATAAGGTGGTAATGGTGGCTAATAAAACTAATATAAAGACTGATATAAATTAAAACTAATTAATATACTTACTTTACCCAAGTATCTTCAAACATATGTGATAAAAAGATATTGTTATTTAATGAAAATAAAGATTCTCAGAAACCAACGTTAATAATATCAATTAAAGAATTAATTTGATTAAATAGTTAATCAAAACAATACTAAGCCCAACACATATGAAAAAACTCTTAATCATTCAATGTACCAAAAACAGCAAATCTACACATATCTATAGTGATTATGCTTGAATCTATGAAAAACACAATACAAATAACAATGTTTGATATATATATATATATATATATATATAATATATATATATATATATATATAGATATGATTCTTTTTTGAAGATAAACAAAAAATACAGAATATGTAAATACTAATTATGCCCTATGCCTTTGCATACTGGAATCAAAATGGTTCAGATCTGTTAATAAAAGAAACTTAAGTACAATAGCACAACTAAATCCCCTTTTCCAAAAATCAGAACCCTTTGCATGGGTTCAAGAGTCTTATTTATAATGTCTCTTACAAGAAAAAGTGGAGAAACTAATCCTAGGATATTCTCTCAACTAAAGAAAAAACAAACTATGCACAAAATAGTAAAATAAATTACATTTGAAAACAAATTCCAATGAGAGAGACTTCAAGTTTATGACGATCTAGTAGCTCATTTCCATACTTGATAAACTTATAGAAGGGGTTCAAGCTCTTGTGGAGATCGTGACTTCATTCTCAATAGACAGTTGAAAACATAATTCTGAAAAAGTGGTAGTATGTGACTTATTAAGTCAGTGAGAGTCTTTCGAACTTGCAAATGACCATGAGACTTGATTAAAAACCGACATTTCAACTCAAGATTAACCTTTAACAACAGTCTAATTCTGTTTCTTACTTCTATGTTTTCCTTTGCCCAATCTTTCTATAATATTTCAACATCTGGAAATGTATCCTCTTTATAAATTGAAATTAAATTTGCCTCCAAAAGAGGCTAGGCAGTGGAAATAGAAATGGAGCATGAGAGCTCTCGCATGTTGTTTACTAGATTTCTAATTAAACAAATTCTATCCTTCCAATTTCCAAGAACCATGGGCTTATGTGTCTCATCCTCATATTGGTTTTCTATGTCAACCAATTCATTGATCAATTTTGATCTTAACCTATGTTTCTCCTACATTAAGTTCATTTTCTAGCAAAATATTTTTTGTTGTTTGACAACCTGAGCGAGGAGTTGAAGGGCCTCATGTTTAAACTCAGTAACACTAAGAGCTACTAAATTTTTCTACTCTAAACTTTGTTTTAATTCCTTTATTTGATCATATTGTTTCTTGATTTTCTTGGAGTATTGATCTTTGATTAGCTCAATTTTCTATTGCAATTATGTTTTTGTTTGGATCACTTGTTGGTCAAGTTGTTGTATTTTATCATCTTTATCTTGAACAAATTGTCTGATATGAGCTACTCTGTCAATAGTGGTTGAAACATATGCTCCTGCATATTGGGATAGTTCCTTTATTTCTGCATGTGGAGCTATTATATTACTCCTCCAGGGAAGTTCTAAAGAAGCAACTTTTGTAGGAGAAATTTCACTCTCAACTTTCCTATTCTTCTTGCCTTTTATGATAATTGCTTTTTGTTGTGAATGATAGAAGATTTCAATAGGAGGGCTTTCTTCAACACTTAGTTGAATTTTAGTAGTAGGATGAGCTAGAATGATTTCCACATTGACCCTAGTATTTAGAGGGTCATATCAAGAGGAACAAAGTGAATAAGGGTAGTCTTTGCTGACTCAGGAGTAGCATGAATTTTTTTTTTAGTAGCACCCTAATCAAGGGGATTATTTTTCTTGTTAGCTTCACCTATGATTTTCAAATATTCATCCCATTCCTTATTCATAGTAGGTAGAATATGTATGGCTAAAGAAGACTACTCAATAGAAGAAACTTGCATTGGTGTATAAATTTGAGGTGTTGGCTATAATGTAGAAATGTTGGTCTTTTCAACAAGGGACAACACCTTCAAGAAGCTTAGGTAGATGTATGTGAAATGAATACTGTATGGAATCTCTATATACCATCAAATGTTTAATTTTTTCTAGTGATAATTGCTTGGATTTGAAATAAACTGATTCATAAGTTAGAGCTTGATAAAACAAATAATCATATTCATTGTATTCATGAACATAATTTTTAATGTATACTTCATCAGCTACATCACGAGCCACATTGGAAGGATCAAAAGCTCTAAATGGAATAGTTGTGATATTCAACTCATTTAGCACCAAAATCTCTTTTTCATCATGTTGCTAATTAGTGAGAGAAAAAATACCAACCTTCAAAGGAAAGTGAGGGAAAAACCTTTTATAAGAATTTTTGAATTCAAAAGTAATGCCATTCCCACAATCTGATAGGTAATTTCTCTATAGAGAAATTTGTTAGGTATTTAGAGAGGAAGGGAATGAGGATCTCCACTACTTCCCCAAATTTTGATGTATGTGAATAATTATTCAATAAAACAAGCCTAATTCTCAGAAGGTCACCTTGCGTGACAATAAAGATAGTTGGGGTTTTGATATTAAAAATAGCTTGATGGATAGGAATCATGACCAAATGGAAAATGTGGTAAAAATGTTCAAAGTAATTCTATATTGTGGTATATTTGGATGGGAAGAGGATATGTAAGTGTCCATTTCCAGCCCATGCAAGCAAAATCGAGGGAGAAGCAAATGGTGTTCATGATATAACTCGACATATAGAAAGGTGGCACATATTCAATAGTCTTCTTATACTAGGATTGAATAATATGTGTTTCCATGTTATCTGATAACATTTTTTCCCAATCAAAGACATATATGTGACATACATTATCGATTAAACGAACCTAGTCCTTTTGGAAATGTGAATTTTTTATTAGCATAGAGACAACAAAGCATGGAAGAAACATAGCAAAAAGGGTGAGCAAGGGGAAGAACTATATATTTTCCTGAGTCTTCTATTTTAAAATTATTATCATTTCACATCCACTCTTTAATTGTTTGAGGAAATTTGTTCCCGCCCCCTCACATTCTTCCTTAACATAATGCTCCATAAAGGGTGTATTGTATTCGAGTTGGGGTTTTGGAAAATGATACACACCGCGGATACTTTCGGTCCCAAAAGAACCAATTGTAATGCCTCTATGGGTGACAAATAACTAATCAATGATGTCAACTTCATCGAGAACCCAGCGAATCATATATGTATAGGGAATTAATGGAGGGTGTGTTGTAACCATGTGGAGGTGAGACCTAGCAGTATCGTTGATTGTTGCAAATGAAGACTTCAAGCCACCCTAGTCTGCAGTTGCAATTGTTGTTGCATCCTTTGATGTCTCCTGCGTTTCTTCTTCAGAGAGATTTTAAATGGAATTCTAGGATTTTTCTCCAGAGTCTGTGGTTTAAATTGTATCTAAGAATAAGAAGGCGTCTCACAACTTCTCGTTAATCTCCTCTATGAAAGGACCAACTAATGCTTAAGAAGGGGTTTGCTCCTTGCCCTTTTTCATATCAAATGGCTGATAAAATATCCATTTAAAATTAACATGTTAACAGAACAATGCCAAAGATAACGAAAAACTACCGAATACGAAGACAAAACAAGAATAACAATAAGTTAAAATAACCCCTTAAATGAAGGGTTTTGTGTAATGAACCCACAATTAATATCCATCACATTCATTAAATTTATTAAAAGCCAATAAAAAGATATTAATAAGATTACCAATAATGGTGGTGAGGATTTCATATAAGTGGAGAAAAAGCATAGGGTGAAAGCTAACGTGGAACATGATAGGTTATTCTTATGCCATTCCGCTAAGGCAACCCTGGAATCATTGCTTTTATTCCTTATTTTAAAATGAGCACGGTGATGAGCCTCATAAATGGGTAATTATATGGGCTCATTTTGCCTCCTAACTTAGCTTAATCCACCATTCTCATTAGTTTATTGCATGTTTTTTATTATATTTATGCTAATAGAGTGAGTTGGGTTGGTCATTATGCCATGAAGTCTAATGTTTGCTTAATGCAGATTTTTGGTCAATTTTGGAGACAAAGTCAAAGGTTTAATGGACATTTGGTAGAAAATATTAAAAGAAGGCAATGGAGAGGATTTATAGGAGGCTTTCCCCCTCATTTATGACTCCCTACTTCGAATTCTCCTTTAGGAATCTTGGAGCACACGCAACCACATCAATGCACCACAGAGGCAATCGAGCAAGTGGAGGATAACTTATGTCTATCTCAAGTTTTGGGAGCTAAGCCTCCTTAATTTTAAGGAAGTTGTTGGGAGCTTCAATTGTATAACTAGAGAGGCCTAGGACCTCATTAGGTTTTTGGATTTTAGTCAAATTTTTTAACTTTTGTTGCAGCTTTTCTTTGCTCAACTTCGAGCTTACCTTTGTGGACAATTTCATGTAATCTTACTGTTATTTTGATAATGAAGATGAGAATGTTATTGAGCTAGAACTGAGTCACCTCAGAGGGATGGATCTCTTGGGTTAGGGCCCAATCAAATCAGCCAAGCACCTCTTGTCTTGTACTTTTACGTTTCATTTCAGTTTATGAATTAGTTGTTGTTAGATAAATTTCTTTCTTGATTAAGAATAGGTTTCTTTTGGTGATTTAAAAGGTTGTTTCCATTTCAGTTTGTTGTAGCACGTTGAACAGTGATAGGAAAAAGATACAAAAAGGCCATCAATAGAGCCTTGGCATCCTTTCCTCCCTCTGGGACCATGAACTGAGGCCAAGACCCTCTTGTTGCCACAAAAAAACACAGATCTTCCTTTTCCATAGGATTTCTAGTGTTGCGGTTTGTTAGAAGGTTAATGCTTTGCTGTAGATCCATTTCACCATGCTCAGTTCTATCTTTACAATTAATTTCCTTCCATGCTTTCTTTCCATATAGTATTGTTCAACATTTATTTTCTAGATCAAAATTTAGATTAGCTTGATGCACAGTCCTGTTTTTTTAGTGTAGCTAGTTTCTTTGCTTGCTTAATCTCATTGTTTAAGTTACAATTCTCTTGTAGCAATTTTCTCCTCACAATAAGTTTGCCAATCAGACATCATCATCTCTCTTGGATCCATGTTCCACATGTCATCCAAAGTCCCTCCTAAATCTGCCATAATTTTCTGTACTTTTCTCATAAACTTTCCTTTCTTTCCTTAAACAAGTCCAACCATATTTCTCTTTCCTAATCCTTTTTGATAAACCATAGACACCTTAACACATCCTTCTAGCCTTTAGCTATCCTTTCCACCCATTTTCCCACCCTCAAAACCTCTAAAACAGCTATCAGCATCCTCTGCAGATCTCCTATAGATCCCTTGCAGCCTCCTGTAGATTTTCCTGTAGGTGACTCTTTGAAGTCCGATTGTAGGGAAAGCCTCCAGAAGGCCACCAGAGGCCTCCTAGGACCCATCCACACTTTCATACACCTCTAAAAACTCCAAATTCATCCTCCATCGCCACCTAATCACTGTCATAGTCACAAACAAATAAATTACGTGCATGGCAATTTCACCTAAAATACATAAAAATCCAAAAATATGATTTCTTCTCATTTCCTTCTAGAAATAGCTTGAGTAGATCTTGTTTACTCCCTAGGTTAAGTAATGACATTCATTTCATGGCTTTTATCTCTCTTTCTGCAAAAGTAGGATTAGTTGGTTAATTAGGGTTTGCTAGGTTTACTTTGCATTTCAGTCTTCTTTCTCTTTCTGCAAGTAGGGTAACTTCTATAGAGTAAGCTTTCCTTTCTTTCATCACATAAGCTTCTTTTGGAATTCATAGAAGTTGGCTTGAGATCCTAGTGATCTTGCGCTAGCTGACCAAGTGACAGCCTACAATAAGAACTAGTACTTGTGCATACAACACCATCGCTTCCAAGTTTGTTATGAATTACCAGGTTGATAAAAGTAAAGTAGGAAGCCCAGGAGTTGCCATATTATTGTTGCAATACTGGTGCTCACCACTTTTTGGCACCGCTGCTGGGGAAGCATTAGAATGTTTTGTGATTACTGCTTTTCTTCTATTTTCTACTACAACATTTTTCGAAGTAGTTTACTTAAGCAAAAGTAGAGTAATTGTCTCTTTCAATTTCCGCATTTCCTTGCTTTCATTTCAATTCTGCAATTTCCATTCCAGCAAAAGTAGATTAGCCATTTCCTTGCTTCCATTTCAATTCTACAATTTCCATTCCAGCAAAAGTAGATTAGTCATTTCCTTGCTTTCATTTCAATTCTATAATTTCCATTTCAGCAAGTTCACTTCAGTTAGTTGCAATTTGTTTGTTCAATCAATTTCAGTTTTGCAGGTACAACCAAAAAAAGAAAAAACCACCCAAAAAGAGATTTCCTTTCATGCCTCATAGGAACAGAGATAATTCAGGAAAATTCTTGCCCAACACCCCCACCACATCACATAGCCACCCTTCTCTCTTCTTCAGTGGCAATGATCAAGAAGAACTTTTAGGTGAATAACTAGAGATATTTGAAGAACCTATAGGGGAAGAAGAAGAAGAAAACATCCCTCCTGAGACAATGGTGGAAAACATAAATGCTAGGGGGAATGGAGAAAGAGTAGAGGGTACCTTTTCCATCCGAGAGACCAATGGGGACACTAAAATGAAGAACATAAGCCCTTCAGCCCTACCTCACTTTCATGGATTGAATACAGAAGATACTGACACCTTTTTGTTTGAGTTTGTTGTTATCTGTCAAACCTATGACTATGCAGAAGATGAGCAAAAGTTGAAACTATTTCCTTCTACTCTCAAGGATGCGGCATTGCATTGGTTCATGGGGTTACCTGGCAATAGCATCACAACTTTGGCCCAAATGCAACATGCTTTAATAAAAAATATCGAGACTATTGTAGGTCAAAAGATACCAAGGAAGAAATCTTGTGAATGACCATGGGAAGTGATGAATCATTGGAAGATTATGAAGAGAGGTTCTAGCTAAGTTATAAAAGGGCCAGGTGCACACTTGACCCTAAATCTTTGAAGTTGGTCCTACTCAGGGGAATTCCGGAAGACCTTCTAGACACCCTCCATCTACTGGCTGGAGGAGACATCTACCAACTACAGTATGAAGACATAAAGACTATTTTTAGAAACCATTCTAGGGCAGCCAGAAAGAGAGGTAGGGGGAGTCAACCCATAGCCAGTACCTCCTCATCCAGTTCATCCCTCAAAGGTGAACTTGGAAACATGCTGGAAGACTTCAAGAGTGAGATGTTGCAGAATCTTGTCGTGAAAATGGATACCTTGCATATCAAAAGGAAAAAAGAGGAAGCAGAGAGGGCTTTGGCCACTTTGTCCTAGGTGCACTAGAAGGCATCCTAGGAATGAATGTCCATTGAACTCTATAGAGGTTTGTTTAGTCTGTGAAGAAGATCATTCTACAGATAAGTGCCCCTCCTTGCTTGGACTTAAAGCTGCATACTAGGGGGCCGAATGAGCCGCTGAACTACTCTATTTCATGAACCAAAGGAGACCGCATGGACCTAGACCATACTAGCATGGGATGCAAGGGACATCTCAGGCATACTACAACCCCAACCAAGCCACTTCCATACCTTCTTGGGGCCCTCCTGCTCATCCTTCCTGGTCCACACCTCCTCCTTAGTCCTATGCATCTCAATATCATGCCCAACCAGCTGCTCATGCATTTCAATCCTATGCTCAGCCACAACCTCAGTGGAATGCATCTCATCAGGGGTGGAGGCCCCAGTACAACTCTCCTCCTGCTCTTTTGCCTCCACCACTTGCTCAACCACAACCATTGCCTCCTGCTCCACCAAGGAAACCCCAAATGCCTACCCAGTTGTCCCAAACCTGAACAACCAACAGGCACAACAAGTATATAGTGGGGAACCATCATGCCCAAATTATGTTGTGGGGATTCAAGAGATTAACCTATGATCTGGGAAGGTTCTCCTAGATAGCCAACCTCCCCCTTAGGAGGTTGAGGAAGATAAAGAGGAAAGTGAACCGAAAGAAATTCCACCCTTTCCTGAGAGATTATCCAGGACAACACAACCCACCCCAGAAGAAACTGAACTTTTGGGAGAATTGAAACAGTTATGTGTAAAGATACCACTTCTCCAAGCCATAAAATATGTGCCTATATACAATAGAATGATCAAAGAGAAGTGTTTCAGGCATCTAGGCAGGTGCAAGAGAGATGCTCCAACCATCAATGTCATAGGACAACTGTCTGACCTGATGTTGGGGCAGGTAATCTGTCCAAAATATCTAGACCCTGGAAGCCCAGTAGTTGATGTCCACATCAATGGCACCATGATCCCACATACCTTGATTGATCTGAGAGCTGCCATTAATGTGATGACAAAGGAAACCATGCTCAAACTCAACCTCTAGGTCTCCTTGAGAAAGACCACGACAGTACTACAACTAGCAGACCGCTCCACCGTAACCCTTGAAGGGATTGTGGAGGATGTGATGGTCTCCATTGATTCTTGGGAGTACCCTACTGATTTCTTAGTTCTCCAGTTGAAGGAAAAGCTCACTAAGTATCCTCTCATCCTAGGAAGACCTTGGTTGACCACTGCTGATGCTTACATGAATTGTTGGGATGGGAACATGACCATCAAAAATGGGCATATGTCCAAGCAACTAATCCTATACCCTCCTGCCCAACCCTTGCTAGAACATGATCTATGTCTTTGGTTGGAGGAGGAGGATGAGGATGAAGTCTATTCTGCACCATTGTGTGTAGTAGAAATTGTCATGGGGGGGAAACTGCAAAATTAGGATGATATCATTGAAAATTTAATTCAGAATCCACCCCCCATTTTTTTTCCATTAGAAGATCTAGTGAAAGAAACCCAAGACAATCCCTTAATTGATCTCTGTGTGGCCGACCCGCCCTCTCTATGTTTTAAGAATATAGAGTTCAGCCCAGAAAGAACCTTGAAAATCAACTCATGCCTATCTAATTCCCAGGAAAAGGAACTGTGCAGCTTATTGAGAAAACATTTAGATGCCTTCACTTGGAGTTATAAGGAGATGAAGGGAGTGCACCCTTTAGTATGTACTCATCATATATACATTAAGGAAGATTGCGAACTAGTTAGGCAGCCTTAAAGGAGGATGAATCCAGCCCTTAAAGAACTTGTTAAGGAAGAATTAAAAAAGTTACTTGATGCAGGATTCATCCACCCCACCTCTGACAGTGAATGTGTCTCTCCTTTGGTGCTAGTTCCAAAGAAAAATGGTAAGTGGATAATCTGTGTTGATTATTGGGAACTAAACAAGGCCACTAAAAGAGACCATTTTCCTTTGCCTTTCATAGATCAAGTGTTAGATGGTCTGGCGGGGAAATTTTTTTCTCCTTCCTAGATGGGTTTAGAGGGTACAATCAGATTCAAATCAGACTGGGAGACCAAGATAAGACCACTTTCACTTGTCCTTAAGGTACCTTTGCATATCAGGTCCTTCCTTTTGGTTTGTGCAACATTCCAACCACTTTCCAAAGAGCAGTATTGAGTATATTTTCCAAACTGGTTCATGATGCAGTGGAAATATATATGGATGATTTTACTCCTGATGGTTCTAACTTTCAAGAAGTTTTATCTAACCTGGGAAAATTTTTAGACAAGTGTATCGAAATGAACTTGTTCCTCAATCCGGAAAAATGTGAATTTTTTATGACTGAAGGGACCGTGCTAGGTCATGTAATATCTCAACAAGGATTGTAGGTGGACCTCGACAAAGTTGCCATCATCCAAAGGGTCCCACCTCCTCAAAAGGTGAGAGATGTCTGAAGTTTCCTAGGCTTAGTGGGATATTACAGAAGATTCATTAAAGATTTCAGTAAGTTAGCCTCTCCATTGTTTGGTCTTTTGGGAAAAGATGTTGAGTTCATATGGACTGAAAACTATCAAGAAGCCCTAGATACCTTGAAAGGCAAACTTGTGACCACCCCAATTTTGAGAGGTCCAAACTGGGCCCTACCTTTCCACATTCACATAGATGCCTCGAACAAAGCAATAGGAGCAGCCTTGGGACAAACTGATGAAAATCTACCTTATGCCATATACTTTATAAGTAAAAACTTGTCAAAGGCAAAGTTAAAATACACGATAACCGAGAAGGAACTCTTAGCTGTAGTGCATTCCTTGATTAAATTCAGACATTACATCATAGGCTATCAAACCTTTGTACACACTGATCATGCTGCAATTAGGTATTTAATGAATAAAATAGATGTAAATGCTCACATTATTAGATGGTTGCTTTTACTGCAATAGTTTGATTTAACCATGATCGATAAGCTTGGTAAAGAAAATGTTGTTGTTGACTTTTTATCTAGAGTAAATTTTCTTGCAAGTGACAAAGGAATGATGGATGATCAAATGCTATATGAGCACCTATTTTCTATCTCAGTACTCTCTCCATGGTTTGCTCGTATAGAAAATTACTTGGTTTCAACACAGTTCCCACCACACCTGTCCTCAAAAGAGAAGATCAAGATCGTGAGGAAAAGCACCCCTTTCACTTGGATTGGAGGCAATCTCTTCAAACTTGGCCCAGATCAGATCTTGAGAAGATGTGTTAGGGAGGAGGAAGTTTTTGACATTCTCCTAACCTGCCATAACGAGCCTTGTGGAGGCCCTTTTGCAACAAAGAGGACTGCCTTCAAAATCTTGCAAGAAGGCTACTATTGGCCCACTCTTCATCGAGATGTGAACAGATATACCAGCCAATGTGATCAGTGAAAAAGGATGGGGAAAACTACTCCAAAGGATGATATGCCCATGCAACCTCAAGTGACCTTTGAGCCATTTGAAAAGTGGGGCATGGACTTTGTGGGTCCTATCAACCCTCCTTCAAAACAAAGGTAATACATCATTGTGTCCACTGATTATCTGACAAAATGGGCAGAGACAAAAGCAATCAAGGCAACAACAGAGAAAAAAGTAGCTGAGTTTTTAAGAGAAAACATATTCTATAAATTCGAGTATCCAAGAGAACTGGTTATAGTTCAAGGCAAACAGTTCACTTCCAATTTGACTGAAGACCTACTCACACATCATAAAATCAAGCACAAGACTTCCACCCCTTACCATCCACAAGCCAATGGACAGGTGAAAGTCACTAACAGATCTTTGGAAGGAATTCTGATCAAGGTAGTGAGCAGTAGCAGAAAATATTGGGTAGATAGACTAGTTAAGGCCACCTGGGCCTACGACACAACATGGAAGACCACCACAGGGTTCACACCCTATGAACTGGTCTATGGGAAGAAGGCTTTGCATAAAATACACTAAGGATGGCAATGTAGCTAGACCTAGGCCTCAGCCATGCAAAGAGAGAAAGGCTCGTCCAGCTCAATGGATTGGATGAACAAAGATTGCAGGCCCTTCTCCACACAAAGATAATCCAGCTTCAAAGGAAAATATGGCATGATAAAAATATCAAGGAGAAGTAATTCCAAGAGGGAGATTGGGCACTGCTCTATGACTCAAGATATAAAGAATTCAAAGGCAAGCTGAGGACAAGATGGCTGGGACCCTACACTGTGGAAAAATGTAATGACAATGGTTCAGTTTTGATCAAAACCATTGATGAGGAAGCCATCCCCATGCTTGTCAATGGACATAGGTTGAAAATTTACAAGAAGCCCCTCTCCAAGAGAGAGTTCATTGAAGATCTAAATAAGACAGTGTTGGTAGTGGACCCGGTCTTAGCCTCCACTCCACCCACTCACTGAAGAAGCAGAAAAAAGAAAAATAATAAGGACTCAAGTGAAAACATCCATGAGGCACTTGAGTCCCATCATTGGGTTGAAAACCTCTTTTGAGGCGGTCTAGTGATGACAAAAACAAAAAAAAAAGAGAGAAAAAAGAGAATAAGATCCCTGGGCGAAAACCTCCTTTGGAGGTGCCCAAGGAAGGCAATTAGGGTGAAAACCTCCTTGAGGTGCCCTAGTTGTCTTTCAAAAAAAAAATACAGAAAAAAGAAAGAGAAAATTGGCTTTTAAAATTCATTGCAAGTTATAGGTGGACCACAGGAAGCAAGAGAAGATGCCACAAATCTTATTTCACCTCCTCCGCACTCTTCTCCATCATTTCTGACCTTTCTTCCACCTCACTGTGTGTTATTTCTGAACATTGTGTATCTTATAGGAGGCCCTGTGTGTTCTATAGGAGGCTCTTGTAGAAATCACAGAGAGCTCGAAATTGATTTTGAAAACAGTTTGAGCTGGGAAGTTTCATGAAGAGCATGTAGACCATCCTACAGCTATCCACCCTCCTGGATATCCATCCCACACATACACCACCTCATCATCATTGATTTCTTTCCTTCCTGCTAAAAAATAAATAAAAACCAATTTTTAGAAAAAAAACAAAAAAATAAAAGGAACAACACCTCCAAATATCACCTGCAGCTTACCAAATACCTCTCCATCACCATCATCATCTTTGGTAGCATCCTCACAGCTCCTAGCACAAGAATCAGCTAAACATTTTAAAGGGAGAAGTAGCTACAGGAGCTCTTGTAGGATTTCATGTAGCAGTTGATCCCCTTAAAATCAATCCACAACAGAAAAATAGGTGCAGCCATAGGGTTGAAGAGGATGTCTGAAGCCAGATCCAGCCAGAGGGTACCTGCACAAAGCAAAAAAGCCACACATCAGGGAGTAGAAAGCATACAGTAGAGGAGATACAGGCATGCAGTAATTGAGATACGAGAATGCAGTAGCAAAGGAACCAAGATGCATCACAGTATGAGAATTCGACTTGTGGGTAAGTGTCTAACCCTCTCCTCTGTTGCATCTGTGTAATTCAAAAATATGCATAAGTGAATGAGATGGTTAGGTTTGAATGAGAAAAGGTGGCCAGTTAACTGGCCACCCTTGTCTAGTTGACTGCACTCATCTGGAGATGCCACCACAAGTGTGCCTAGTCAACTCACAGAAAATCCAAAGGATAGGTAGTGGAGGGTATAAAAACTCCAATGCAATGATGGGAATTGATTGTAGGAAGAAGTCATGAGGAGTCATGATGACAAGGCAGTGGGGACCAATGGTCCAAATATGGCAATGTACCTTTTTGCCAGCTCACCCCATTATCAGAAATATCTCAAAGAAGACATAAGTACCCCTCCTCGAAACTCCTTCACCACCTTTTCTTCCATTTCATCCTTGTCCACTTAGCTGCAGCAAGCTCTATACCACCTCCATAACCTCAAAACCATCATTCTCTATCATTTTCAGCCAACCTTCAGCTATTGGCATTCTATAGGAGTAGGAACAGGTTCTACAGGAGCACCTATAGCCAGTTCTACAGGTGGGGCAGTAAGTAGTTTGTAAGGAGGAAACACTGGGTTTTTGCTCAAATTATGGCTTGAAGAGGTAGGTTCTGTACAGACCCACCTTGATTATTAATATGTGCAAGGAATGATACAATATTAAGGGGGAATTAAGCTTGTAGAAGGAGAGGAATTCCATAAAAACATTTCTTCCTGTTTTAAAAGAAAAGAAAAAAACTTTTTTTTTCCCTGTTTCTTCAAAAATTTTGTCTCCATCTCTACCTGGGATGTTCCAAAGGGGTATAAGCAGAATGACAGGGGGATTCATGAGGAAGGAACCCACAAATTCAGTTAGGCTCCATGAAGATCCCAAGGTCGTAGCCATTTTCACCAGAGCAAATTGGATGCCTTTTTTCGAAAAATTTCGAGGGTTTGATGAAGAAGTGGCTCAGGAGTTTTCCCTTTCTTTAGTACCTCAATCAAAGACCCATGCCACTGTTACTTTCAAAGATCTCACCATGGAAATCACCCCACAATTTATCAGTAGGGTTACTAGCCTTCCCCTTGGATTACCTTGGAGCAAAGATGAAAAGCCAATGGGACAAGTTGCCAAGAAAACCTTCTTCCAACTAAATGAACATCCTATAGAAGACAAAAATGTCATTAGAAGAACAAGCATACCTTACCCTTGGGATGAGGTCAGTTACCAAATCATCAAGTATATTTCCTATGAAGGGAAATATAGCATAGTTTATGGCTACCATTTTAGACTTCTCCATGAGTTGAGATATGGCATGGACACTCCCACACCATAGAAACTCAGCATCCCCTATTTTCTCCTGTCCCTCATAGACTCTAGCATTAAGTTGAAGGTAGGAGGTCCAGATAAGTTGGCTCACCAGGGGTTAATTAAAATATTAGTGGAAGAAGCCCTCCACACCTTCACAATCCCCATAGCATGGGAAATCTTTAGAAATATGACAGAAGAGGATGATATAACGACCCTCACATATAACCATAGTCCTTATGAAAGTGAGGGGGAAGAGAAACAAGGGGAAGAAGGGGAGGAAACTGAGGAACAAATAGAGGAGGAAGACACCAAAACATAGAAGGAGGAAACTAAACCAGAGGAGGAAGAAACCAAAACATAGCAAGAGGAAACAAAACCAGCAGAAACAGAGAAGACAAAAAGAGAGGAAAAAGGGGCAGAAAAGACGGAAGTGTCTCTTGAGACCCTAGAAAGGGAGGCAACAGCTATTCTTGCTGCCCTCAGCACCCCAGTTAAACCCAAAAAAAAGAGGAATAGGTGAACATCAATGTATTTCAGGGCTCAAAAAAGCACAAGGATAAAAATAGGAAAGCCACAACCATCTTCAACATTGCCTATCATAATTGAAGATTCACCCACTGTCAAAAGGGAAGAATCTCCCTCTAAAACCCCCATCACATATGAAAGAGGAAGTCCAAGATCTTCCACCTGGAAGGAAAGAGTGCAACTACAAGACTCAAAAACAGTCCTACAAGAGGCACAGACTGCTCTACAGGAGACCCTGACAAAGCTACATAAGACTGAAAAACTTGAGAAAAGGGTAGAAGAGCAGCCAAAGGGAAAGGAGGAAACAATAGATGTACAAGAACCTGACCCCCAGCCTAGTTTGGGCTCTTACTACAATATTCTTGAGGGGGAAAAATCATTCCATAGAAATTTGCAGTCCCACTTTTCTTTGAGTTGGAAAAGAAAGGATAAGGAGCCATAGATGGATGCAAATCACCAAATCCAAGGTGGTAGAGGATATTGGCCACATGGAGAACCATCTTAAAGAGATGGGAAGGGAGCTAAGTGTTGTAAGAAATAGAGAGGAAATCAGAAGAAATCACTTAGAAACAGGAAATGAGCTGCTAAGAAGACAGCTGCAAGAAAAGGAAACACAATTGGCATGCATGGCCAGCTGGTCTATGGAGGCACTGCAGTGTAGAACACTAGCAAAATCATATGGAGTATACCTCAAAGACCAGTGGCTACAGTTTCAGATCAAGAATTTAGCACAGAGAGGCACAATGCCTTTTAAGGATTATAGATAGTTCATGGACCTATGTGACCAAAGTTCAGTAGAAGACAAGGCAAAGATAGCAGAGTTCTATTTGCATAACATGGTGCTCACCGATATGAACCTATGGGATTCCAATGCTAGGCTAGGGGACCTGCAGCTAATGGCCATGGGCTCATGGATGAATCATGAGGAGAAAATGGCAACAGAAATCAAAAAGTTGATGACAAAAGAGAAAAATGAACCACAAATGATCAGAGTTGAGCCATCAGACCCCATAGATCTCATTAGTACTCACCAGCTACTTGCAAATAATCCTAAAATTTCCCTTAAATATATCAATGATCAGGCTCAGGCCATTGCACATTTGAGGACATGGAAATATTTCTTGGGGATGACTGTATTCATGCTTGTATGAAGAGGTGGAATACGTTGCCACACAACTTGCAGGTCAGGGAGTATCACTCCCCAACAAGGATGAAATAAGCATTAAGGAGGGTGCCATTGTACAAGCACTCTATGTAGAGTTTGAGGGTTAATTGGATTGGCCTCAAATTGAGTCCCCCACTGTTGTTAGGCCTGCTAGAGGGCGTAAAAGAGGAAGAAGAGTGAAAATAATGGGAATAGGTGGAAAGAAAGGAAAGATTCCATGATAAAGAAGAGGATCTCACATCAGAAGCATGTGATGTCAGGGAGGCCATTAGGGCCATCAAAGATGAGGAGATGGACTAGCTGCTTAGAGGATGAGCAACACATTCAGTAGGGGGTGATGATGAACCCCATAAATGGGTAATTATATGGGCTCATTTTTCCTCCTAACTTAGCTTAATCCACCATCCTCATTAGTTTATTTCATGTTTTTTATTATATTTATGCTAATAGAGTGATTTGAGTTGGTCATTATGCCATGAAGTCTAATGTGTGCTTAATGCAGATTTTTGATCAATTTTGGAGAAAAAGTCAAAGGTTTAATGGACATTTGGTAGCAAATGTTCAAAGAAGGCAAGGGAGAGTATTTATAGGAGGGTGTCCCCCTCATTTAAGACTCCCTACTTCAAATTCTCCTTTAGGAATCTCGGAGCACAAGCAGCCACATCAATGCACCAAAGAGGCAATTGAGCAAGTGGAGGATAACTTTTGTCTAGCTCAAGTTTTGGGAGCCAAGCCTCCTTGATTTTAAGGAAGCTATTAGGAGCTTCAGTTGTATAAGTAGAGAGGCCTAAGGCCTCATTAGTTTGTTGGATTTTAGTCAAATTTTCAAACTTTTGTTGCAGTTTTGCTCTGCTCAACTTTGAGCTTACCTTTGTGGACAGTTTCATGTAATCTTATTGTTATTTCGATAATGAAGATGAGATTGGTTTTTGAGCTAGCACTGAGTCACCTCAGAGGGTTGGAGCTCTTGGGTTAGGGACCAATCCAAGCAGCCAAGCACCTCTTGTCTTGAACTTTTACGTTTCATTTTAGTTTATGAATTAGTTGTTAGATAAATTTGTTTCTTGATTAAGAATAGGTTTCTTTTGGTGATTTAGAAGGTTGTTTCCATTTCAGTTTGTTGTAGCAGGTTGAACAGTGATAGGAAAATAGATACAAAAAGGCCATCAACAGATCTTTGGCCTCCTTTCCTCCCTCTGGGACCATGAACTGAGGCCAAGACCCTCTTGCTCCCACAAAAAAACACAGATATGCCTTTTCCATAGGATTTCTAGTGTTGCAGTTTGTTAGAAGGTTAATTCTTTCCTGTAGATCCATTTCACCATGCTCATTTTGTATTTACAATGAATTTCCTTCCATTCTTTCTTTCCATATATATAGTTCAACATTTATTTTCTAGATCAGAATTTAGATTAGCATGATGCACAGTCCTGTATTTTTGGTGTAGTCAGTTTCTTTGCTTGCTTAATCTCATTATTTGAGTTACAATTCTCTTGCAACAATTTTCTCCTCACAATAAGTCAGCCAATCAACCATCATCATCTCTCTTGGATCCATGTTTCATAGGTCATCCAAAGTCCCTCCTAAATCTGCCTTAATTTTCTGCACTTTTCTCATAAACTTTCCTTTCTTTCCTTGAACAGGTCCAACCATCTTTCTCTTTCCTAATCCTTATTGATAAACCATAGACACCTTAAAACATCCTTCTAGCCTTCAGCTACCCTTTCCACCCATTTTCCCACCTTCACAACCTCTAAAATAGCTGTTGGCATCCTCCTGTATACCTCCTACACATCCCCTGCAGCCTCCTGTATATTTTCCTATAGGTGACTTTTTGAAGTCCGATTGTAGGGAAAGCCTCTAGAAGGCCACCAGAGGCCTCTTAGGACCCATCCACACCTTCCTACACCTCTGGAAACTCCAAAGTCGTCCTCCATAGCCACCTAATCACTGTCATAGTCACAAACAAATAAATTACATGCATGGCAATTTCACCTAAAAATACATAAACATCCAAAAAGATGATTTCTTCTCATTTCCTTCTAGAAATAGCTTGAGTAGATGTTGTTTAATACCTAGGTTAGGTAATGGCATTCATTTCATGGTTTTTATCTCTCTTTTTGCAAAAGTAGGATTAGTTGGTTAATTAGGGTTTGCTAGGTTTACTTTGCATTTTAGTCTTCTTTCTCTTTCTTTAAGTAGGGTAGCCTCTGTAGAGTAAGATTTCCTTTCTTTCATCACATATAAAGCTTCTTCTGGAATTCATAGAAGTTGGCTTGAGCTCCTAGTGATCTTACGCCAACTGACCAAGTGACAGCCTGCAGTAAGAACTAATACTTGTGCATACAACACCGTCGCTTCCAATTTTGTTACGAACTACTGGTTGATAAAAGTAAAGTAGGAAGCCTAGGAGTTGTCGTATTATTGCTACAATATTGGTGCTCACCATAGGGTACCAAGGAGCATGCTTATGTGGAATTGTAATGGAGAGCGCCAATCACAAACAAGGTAACGGGACCCACCACTAGTGAGTTGCCCCTCCAAGTTCATCCTAGTGTTTTCTAAAGGAGAGTAGAACATAAATTCTGAGATTTTAAAAAGAAAGATGAGTTGTTAAGTGATTTTGTATATGTGACCAATCAGCATTTTATAATATGCATCATTGATGCATGCCTAGGAGACCTCATCTCGCTAAGGGATAGTTTGAAAAATTAAATAGAAATGCGAAGGGAAATGTCTGAGCTATCAGTGGTGGGGTGACTAATGTTATGATGTGGCTATCAAAATCAATGATGATTAGCTTTCAGTTTCAGCCAACACCACATCATACCTCTAAGGGAATATCGGCTGGAAATAATACTTGTGCAAAGGAAAAAGGTTGAGGTTTATGCACTGGGCTATCTAGAAAGAAATAAAAAGAAACAAGTATAAAGCTCTTAAAATCAAAGGCATACTAATGGAAAATAAAGGCTATAAAACCAAAAATAAACTCTCATCTACGGCGGTTCTTTTAAAAAGTGAATTTTATTATTCAAATGTCTAATTAAAGCAAAAAGAGTTTATTAAACTATAAACTAATAAAAAACAAAAGGGACTCCATTCTTATTATGAACAAAAATTAATGGGGGGTTGTTGTTTGCTACAACAATTGGCAACACACTGAGTGAAACAATTATCTCTGTTATGAAAATACAAAATTTAGAAAGATAAAGGAATAGAAATTAGACTATATGAAAACGATAGAATTTAAATCTCCCATCAAATATTTCCCTATTACACACAACAACCAAAATAATCATCAGTGTCAATTTATGAACTTGTGAAAATTTTCCCCATAAGTTCTAAAATTATAGCAAAATATGCATTAGAAACAATAGATTCTATTGACATACAACTTTGAAAATGCAAAGTAATTAATAAAGTTTAGTGTTAAAAATAAACCTCAATACTATAGGTAGAGCCACTGCTGCCAGCAGGCGTCCATTTCCTCGCCAAGGTTACCTTTTAGCCGTAGAAATACTAATATCCCTTCCATACCAATATACTTCCTATCTTTCAATTAATCTCTTACATTTTTGAATTACACTCTAAAAATATTTAATTAATGGGTGGGAAGGAAAATCCACTCCCTAGGAAATGGGATGCCAGAAAAAGTTTTAGATATCTAATATTCACTTGATTAACTTTGTATCTCATAAGATGATCAATATGAGGCGACAGTTGCTAAGCATATTTTTCTTTTATGGACTTGGGGTTAAAAATAGTTCATAAAACAATGATAAGGACACCATAATGAACTATAACCAGGGATTCTATTGTTTTAGGATATATGAACAAAAGAATAGTAATATCATCTTGATTGTGATTTCCTTTGAAGATAAAACCTTGTATCTCAATATTAGAGAGTAATGGATAACCCAATCATAAAGCCAAAAGCATAACACTCAACTGCAAAACTAATACAAGGAAAGAAATGTATGCAAGTACAACCACTCATGAAAGGATAAACCAATGAAACACACATGATGTACATATGGTTATTTACATATTTACAATATTAAATAAGGTTTCATGAAAAATACTATTTTAGGGTGAGTCCATTTACAAGAAGAGTTTATTTCCTTCCTTGAACATCTTGTAAGATAAAGATAGATGACCAACTTATTTAGCAATCTGAAATGGGACTAGCCACAATTTTTGAAATTTAGTATGTTTACCTTTTTCTTCCTGGGCTTTCTCCCATTTCAAGGCTAGGTCACCAATTTAAAAACTTTTATTACCAACTAAACCAGTATTGAACCAATTCTTGACAATTTTCTGATGTTTGGCATATATCTGATTTGCTTTCTCCCTTTCTTCTTCTAGCTTGAAGATCCAGGATAATGTTTGTTTCATGGATGAATATGATTGTTCTTCAATCAAATTTATTAAAGGAAGGGAAGGCAAAGCAATATTTGGTGGAAGAACTTATTCTTTCCCATAAACCAAGAAGTAAGGTGAGGTGCCTAATGATGCCTTATAAGTTATTTTATCATCCTAAAGGGGAAAAATTAAGGAATTATGCCAATTTCTTTGATTTTCATTAATGGTTCATTTCATAATTCTTAAGAGATTATTATTGGTTGATTATATTATTCCTTTACCTTGAGGGTAATAATTGGAAGAATAATTAATTCCGAAACCTCTTTTAAGTGCAAATTTAGTTAGTGCATTACTTGAAAATATGAGGTATTATCAAACATTAAGGCACTCGAGAGACCAAACCTAATAACAATATGTTGATCAATAAAATCAATGATTCTTCTGAATCGAAAACTTTTAAAGAGATGGCCTCCACCCATTTTGTGAAATAATTTGTAGTTGTGAGAATATAATTGTGTTCCTTAGAGGAATGAGGAACAATCTCACCTATTATGTCCAATTCCCTTCACTCAAAAGGTTGTTCAATGTTTACTAGTTATAATGGTAAGGTAACCTTTATTTCTCTACATGAAGTTGTTTGGAAGATTTTTCACTTTGGCATATTTAAATAAAGTTGTCCAGTAGTATCCAGCATGAAGGATTTTATGTACAGTTGTGTCACCTCCATGGTGTCCACTAGCTGGTCCATCATGCATTTCCTATAATACCTTTTAAACTTTATATTTTTCAAGACATCTAAGCAAAATAGAGTCATAATTTTTTCAAAAAATAATTCCATTTACAAGTTGATATTCATTTTCTTTCAATGTCAAGTCTCTTTTGTTTTTAGATTCTAATTCAGCAGGTGCATACCCATAATTTAAATAAAAGATGAGGTCTGTGTATTGAGAATATGAGTTGATAAGACATACCTCTTCTTTATATTTATATTCACTTGAGTTCTTTCTAATGAAGTATCACTAGAACCAACAACCAGATTGCACAAGCCTTGACCTCACACAATTTTGGTAAGTTTGATTTCCAAATCATACTCTTGAAGAGTTGTGACTTAATTTTCTCTTTTTTCTTTGAGGTCTTTCTTAATTAGTATTTGTCTTACTGCTGAAAATGGCACAATCACCTTTGTATGAGACTTGAGTAGGAAGGGTTATAAGTGTTTGACAGAGTTGGAGATTGCAAAGTCTTGTTTCTCAACTTCGGAATAGTTCAGTTATACCCCATTTAATGTTGATCTATTGAAGAAAATTGGGGATTTTGCTCCTTCATCATTCTTTTGTGTTAATACAACTGAATATGAGTAATCCAAAGCAAAAGTGATAAAATAAATTGTTTTGAATAATCAGGAGAAGACAAAGAAGGAGCATGTATTATGGCTTACGTGATTGAGTCTAAAATATTTTTCTCAATTATACCCCACTTATTAGTTGTGTTCTTCATAATCATATTTTTCAATGGCATAAGGATTTGAGAAAAATCTAGGACAAAACATTTTACAAAATTGATCTGTCCTAGAAAGGATTGCATTGATTTTTTGTTGTGAGACAAAGCAATTTTAGACATGGCTTTAATTATAATAGGATCAACTACGATACCTTCTTTAGAAACAATGAATCCTAACAATTTACCTTCATTCAAAGAAAAAACAGATTTTTTAGGGTTTAGATAAATGTCATACTTTCTACACCTTTCAAAGATTTGTTTTAGGTCTTGATAATGGTTACCTCACTTTTTAGAATAAATAGTAATGTCATCGAAGTAGATCATTACTGATTTATTGATAAGAGCTGTGAATTTTATATCTATGGCTCTTTGAAATGTGGTTACTGAATTAATTAAACCAAAGGGCCTTTTCTGATATGCATACATACCGCATTTGGTTCTTAATGTGGTCTTCAACTTGTCAATAGAATGAACTAAAATTTGATTATAACCCTAAAATCCATTTAAGAAGGACATTAATTATGAGATTGCTACTGGTTGTAAAATTTTCTCCATGAGAGGCAATGGGAAATTATTCTTCTCAGATGATTTATTTAAATTCCTAAATTCTATGCAAATTATGATATCACCATTCTTTCTCATTACTGGGACTAGGTTAGATGCCAAATTGGAATGTATAACGAGAAAAATAATTTTGGCCTTGAGTAGTTTATTTAGTTCAGCTATAATTTGAGACTCAATATTTGGATGAATTTTCCTAAGTTTCTATTGGAATAGCTTGACATCTGGGAGCATAGGTATTGTATGATCGATAATTGAAGTACCATATGTTTTGAGGTCATCATAGCTCCATGCAAAACATCTTTGTATATTCTAAGCATAATAATGAATCCAAGTCTTTTATGAGGAGAGATACCTAATCCAAGATTAATGTTTTGGGTTTTTCTTTAGTACTTAAATTGATAACCTCAAACCTTAAAGTAGAACTTTGAACTTTACAATTAGTTGGGCATTTAAATATGTCCTTAAGGTCATAGAGATCCTCAAACTTAACTACTGATTAAGGAAATTATTTTTTTATTCTCTCTTCTCTAAAGGATTTATTGAGTTTCTTATCGTGGATATCCTCATCAATATTTTTTTCATAGTAGGTCCCTTCGGATGTGAGAAAATGTATGATGTCAACATCATCGTTAAAAATTCTCCAGTTCATTATATTTTCAGGAATAGAAGGATGAAAGATCAATTCAATCAAGAAATGGTCAAGACTGAAGTATTAATGTGGAATTAGTTTAGAGGCAATGTTGGCCAATAAGTCAACACTAACATTTTGCAATATGGGAATAGGAGAAATATTAAATGTTAAAAAGTGAGATGTTAAGTCTTGAACCAAAGATTGAAAGTATTTTAGATGACTAGAAACACAAATGAATGTTGTTTCTCACTAATGACTATATTTGAATCACCATAAACTTTTAATAACTTGACATCAACACTAATTGCCTTATGAAATACCTACATAAGTGCTTCATACTCTGTCGTGTTATTTTTGCATTCAAATTCGAATTTGCAGGTAAACTGGCTTTTTCGTTTTCTGGAATGACTACGACACAACCTACCCCTACACCATCATTAGACTTTGATTAGTTGAAATAAAGGGTTCAAAATAAACTATCTACAGAAGAATCTAAAATATTTACACATTAAGACAAAGTTGTTCTAATTTTTTTGTATTTGTGATGAAATAGATTCTACAAGATGTGGAGAGATTTGTGCAGTAAATTTACCAAAGAAGGATTCAATAGAGTAATTACCAAGGAAATTATTCATTAAGTAAACATGTTCCTTTTCTTCATCAAGATCAATCACTGTATAGTTCATGTGTTTTTCTCTATCAATCCTAATATGATTCGATTATCCATTATAGGATAGTTTTGTAACAAACAACAACCCCACCAATCAATTTTTATTCATAATAATAATTGGGACCCTTTTTTTATTTAAGTGTTTAAATTTATCTTTAATAAACATTTAGGTCCTTAATTATGCATTTTAAATAAAACATGCATTGAAGAGAACCATCGCATCCATGACCTAAGCCTTTAAATAATTAAACAAGCACAAATTCTCAAAGTTACTTGGGTATCCCGAAACCCCAGAAACTCAGAACCCCAAAATCCGAGAAGCTTGGAACCTCGTAGATATTATTTAATTCAATTTCAAAACCGTCTTGCTGCGTGGGTTTTCGAGATCCATGTCATCTCTTTCTTGAATGGTGCGGTTGGAAAATATACCTATACTTCCGATTATGCACTAATATTCCTTTATAAGGAATAGGCCCTACTTCTGCCACTAAGTCTTATTAAGCCTATTAACCCTGAAATCCCATAACATTTTCAAATTCCCATTCACAAAATCTTACGAGCATTAGAGTATCTAGGTTCGATGCCACCCTAATATGAAAATGGCCCACATTCCCGTTAATTTGCCTTTTTTCCTTGTTTTATGACATGTGGTCCCTCTTTGTTTTAAAGCCCTTCCTACAAAGAAGCTCATGAAATTTTCAAATTGTAATTAGTAGAACTTATAGGCATTTTGGATTCCAGGTACTTCTCTCTCCCATTCATTCATATCACTCCTTATTTCCCCTAGAGCTTTATTTCATTCCAATATAGGATTTTTCCCTTGGGGATTTCACTTCACTTATGCTCCTTTATTACCTGGATACCTTGGAACCCCAGAAACTTTAATACATCTTAATTATGAAACCTTACAGGATTTCTACTCATGGGGTTATGATGTGGCATCCTTCACATGGCCCCTCACCTTTTCCTTGTCCAATAAATTTAACGATTCTATTGTTGGTCTATGCTGGCGCATTTATGGTTAGAAATTAGTTTATTTAATGAGTTTAAACTATTATTTTACCATTCTATTATTTTTTTTTCCATATTAGCTCTGCTCTGTTAATATTTCTACTCTTTCTACAGGAAAGCTTCAGTTCCTCCCACCAAGAATAAATTAAAATGGCTAAGACAAAGAACAAGGCACCTGTACAACAATCCATTGGTCCATCCAAAGAAAGAATAGATGAAAATCTACCGGGCGTAGGGTTGTTCTATGATATAGTCTATACCAGAGATTCAGGGCATTCCTAATGGGAAAAAATATACAAATATTTTGAGGATGAAGAGTCCTGGGTGATAGTGACGACAATTGTGGTTGATGATGAAACACCAACATCTAAGACAACCCCTCAAGATTCGGAAAATTCCTTCTTGCATAGAATTGGAACGAGGCCTCGACTTTTTCCATATATAGATATGGTCATATGAGTTGTAGAAAATGTGAATATTACCGAGTGAAAGTTTGACACAAAAAATGGCATCAAAATGGGCTCATTCACAACAAAGGACCTTTAGGCCCTGTACCATTTGTTATCACTAAAAAATGATTGCCTAGCCATTTCTAACTAGGTGGATCGAAGTACACCATGTAGATTTTATTTTTACCATAGTAAAATCACTTTCATTGTGAAAAATAATTTAGTAAACCACTTTTACTAAATTATTTTCCGATTTAAATAAAAAAACCCCATGAGAATAATTAGATAAATCATTATTTATTTAATTTTCTCTAGTAATAATTATTAAATCATTATTTAATAGTTATTCCTTGTCACATTTGACTAAATCCATTAGGAATATTTAAATAAATCATTATATATTTGAATTTCCTTATTTCTGTTATTAGAATAATTATTAAATCACTATTTAATAATTATTTTGATTTCACACCTTTCTTGTTTCTCACAAATAATTAATAAATCATTTTATTTGTTAATTATTTTATAAATAAAGGTTTTAACCATTTTAAATACCTTTCACCTATCTAATAAATATAATAAAGTATTCCAAGTAGTGAGATCTGAATTTCATCAAATATTTTATTATTCTCCATTTTCAAGATTAACTCCAGAACTTTCTATATAAAGAGGGTTTTTCATTCATTCCTCACCATGATTATTATCATCGTCATTTTTTGAGCTCCCATTTTAAGTTCTTCACTTTTCTTTGGGATTTTCACATTGAGAGAGAGGATTAATTTTCTGAAGCGTCAAGGTTATCAAAGGACCCATCCCATGGAGGGGGACTTAGAGACCAATCTGTATATCTCCTTCACTAGGTGCTATCAATAAAAAATTAATTCATTTAAAAATTGTCTTTCCAATTGGGTTATTATACTAGATACTTTATATTGTTTCTTTCTATTTTGGATTATATCTTCTTTTAGTGCATATTTTCTATTTTTTGTTTCATATCTAATACAACAGAAGCCATCAAATTGTTGTTAGGGTCATGTCACCTAGTGATTTAAGTGAAGTATTTTTGGTACACCTTCCAAGAATTTTCACACTAACAAATGACGACTCCACTAGGTCTTGAGTTACACATTTGTTGTCCAACAAATGGTGACTCTAATGGTGTAATAACAACATTCTTGGGTGACTAAAGTTTTAGGAAATTTCAGGGTTTTATTCAGCTATTTTTCTCTTAATTTCTATTTATAGTATTAAACCCTATTTTGTTAAATTTTCGGATTTTGTTGGGCTTCTGGTCTTTTCCGCAGATCACAAGTACCAGCTGAAGAGGAGACGCAAAATCTATGCTATATCTACCATCCGAGACTCCCAGGAATAAAGCACACTTTTTTCCCCCATAAGTGAGTTGAAAGAGAACTTTTTGGCTCAAAATCTACATTTTCCTCAATTCCACATCAGTACTTGTGTTCTGGAAATTTTCTAATTTTTTTCAATTTTTATAGTTTTGCGAAGAGTGTTGTCTACAAACTAGTTTGAGCTTTTCATCTTTGTTTTTCAGTCTCCCTTAGTCTTGGTTCCACTTGATTTGTCTCTTTGAGGAAGGAAATATCCCCCTAGGGTTTATAGCACACCTCCACATTGTTAGGAAGAGATTTGTTGAGAGAGGAGTCTAGGGTTTTCAACTTTTTCAACTATTGCTTTTTAGTTCTGATCCATTACTTTTCAGATCTCTTGGATAGGTTTATTTCACATTTTCTCCCTTTATAGTTTGGGTTTACCTTTTCCCCCTCAGGATCCCCTTGAGAATCCTAGGTATTTAAGCTTCACACCTATCCTTTACAACAAATTTTCACCTCTAATTTTTATTGTTTGTCTACACCATTTTCAGCAACTTAGATCATTTAGATCCCAGTCCCTTGACATCATATATTTTTGGCCTCTTTATATGTCTTTGAGTAGATTTCGGATTTATATACACTATTTCAGCATTTTACTTTCAGCAGCATATGGAATCATGAAACATGCTTAATTAACTCATCGAATTGACACATCATTTTCACACACTCACACCTTAAGCGAACGTGAGCTTGGTTAACTCTGTGAAGCCAACACTTGAAACACTAGACCTTAATAAATCAACACACATAGTTTAAGCCCACTTGGGCATCAAGGCCAAACAATCTTTGTAGTGTAGGTGTAAGGTCGGTGAGATAGGCTTTTAGTAACACCCATCGGTCACTTTTAATTGAGATATAGAAGTTGACATGTTAGGGAGCTTAAAATCCTTCACCATCCCATGATAAAAGCTAGAGTGCATCAGAAACCCGATTCAGAAGGGGTTAGGCTAGGTCATTGTGTGAGCAGTTCTCCTTGGGGCTACCCAACCCGTGGCAGAGAATTTAGTGCAGTGGCTAACTACCAAGAAGCTCAATACTTTACCACCCCCATGGAATGACGGTAACCATGGTGACCAATCTTAGGAAAACACCTTATAGGACTCGCTGTGTGAAGCAGTTGGCCATCTACCCCACCTTTTTATGGACAACTCTACTTACGGCGATGAGATTCTATCAAGTAAGAAGTTATTTGGAAGGCCATCTGAAATAGTAGATCTAGGATTCTTTGAGGATTTATATGACCTATAGATCAGAGGTATTTTTATTTGATATGACTTATTTTCTTGTATTAGAGTAACATCATTAAAATAGTTAGTTTACACTTGGCGCCACTGCACTAGGTGTTTGCTTGTTGTTTGTTGCTCTGTTATTCCTATCATTATTTATTTAGTCTAGACACCATTTCACCTCTAAGGTGTTTGTCGTGTTGAATTCAAGGGCTTCACCCTTAGTTCTCATTAGGTCGTATTACTCCTCCCAGTAGCATTTGAGTTCATCGTCCCTGTCCTCCTTCAAGTCATCATTCCGATTCCGATTCTGATTATGTTGATTCATCTTGTTCATCCTCTGATTCTACATCTTCTCAACCCCATATCACCATCATGTCAGCCACCAATGCGTGTGAAGGAACCCAGGTACTAACCAAGGTACCACCACTAGCGGAATCCCAATCAGTGTGGTCACTCCTACTCCCTTACTTCCTTTTACCACTGGTTTAAGTCTCCCACATTTCAACCAACTTGTCAATGATCCTCTTCTCCATGATCCTGCATGGACAATAATTCCCACTAAACTCCCTTTAGACATCCCAAAGTTTGAAGGTAATCCTGGAGAAGATCTGACTAATCATGTTCGCTCCTTCCACATGTGGTGTTCATCCAATTCTATTACTGAAGACTCCATTCGTATTCGATTGTTCCAACACATACTCACTGGAGTTATTGCAAAGTGGTATGTAGACCAGCCTAGGGCAACAAATTCCACTTTAGGAACTATTGATATATCCTTTATTTCATATTTCCAATTACTTCTTTGTTATGATACTGGTATTGAACTTTTGACCTCATTTCGTCAAACTTCTACCACCTACCTTTCCGACCATGTTCATGAATGGCATAGAAGGAGGAGTATTTGTAGAACTCCTAAATTCGAAGATTGAGTATTCATGGATTGGTTTCTTAGATCGTTGTTGGACCCCATTGGAAAATATTTTTCATCACACTTTCCTCAATGAGGAAGAAGCACTCCAAATAGCTCTCAAATTTGATCTAATTTACAGCAAGTCAAGTTATGTTTACACTGTCATCCCTGATCTGCCTCAGCCTGGTATTGCTAACTTGTTGGGGGCATCTCATGATGTAGTTGGAATAGTTGTAGCCATATCACACACTTAGCCATATGCTCCACCTCATATGAGTTATGGTAAACCTCAGGGAGGGACTCATTCCATGTACAATTATCCCTCCCCCAATCCTCCATAGGGCAATCCTTATCCAGGTCCTACAACACCATATGCATATCGTCCTTCACATCAACAGATTCCTAGGCTAGTTGTCACTCCCACTACTTATAAAAATGTTGCCCCATCTCCCTTTTATCCGTATGCACAACCTAGCACTCCAAACCCTTCAGCACCAGCTTCCCAACCTCCCATGCGTGCTCCCCCTTCGCCACAACAACCACCTCCTCCACAAGGACAAGTGTATGCTCATCAGAGTGGACCCAATCCCCCTAAACCCAAGAAAAGGAACAAGGGGAAGTGTAATAGAAACCAACAACAGTAAGGTAATCAAGGAAACTAGGGTCCTCCACTTAATTCCCCTTGGGGTACTCAACCTAATCCTATAACCCAACAACAGGGTGGTCAACCCAAGAAGAACAAGAATCTTTGTATGAATAAACCTTGTGCTTGTTCCAGATTCTATGTTCATTATACCCATGAGTGTCCTCTTTTATTGTATATAGGGAAAGTATGGGAAGCTCAAGCATTGTCTTAAGGATCACATCCTATCTCTCCTCCTCCTTCTCCTACGTCATCTCAACTGATTGTGCCTACCAACCCTTTTCCTTAACAAGGATACATAGTTGCTCAAACTACACAAGGTCTAGTAGCCCAACCAGCTCCACCACCTAGTCAATGTTGTTATCATATTCTCATGATGAAGTCTGTGAGGTAAATACAGAACAAGTCAACCTCCAGACTCCATCGCACCAATATGACAAGCCACCTGCTAAGCCTGTGACTGAGTCCCAACCCAAAGGGTCTATTGAGCCTCTGTTGACACCCAACGGTACCTCACAAATCCCTCAACCTAAGTTTGAGGTCATACCCAAGATCCCCAAAGGCCTGTTATGTCGAAATGATGCTTCTACCAAATCTGCCCATACATATAACATAGTAGATGTCTTGGCACAGTCTCCTCCTACCATATCAACACTGGAAGTTCTCCAAACGTGCCCATCACAAAGAAAAGCTCTGTTATTTTCTCTAGGCACTGTAGATTCTCAAGATGATCATATAATTTTCTTTCATTTTGACAAGTCGGGTAACCCTCCCTTACCTTCATTTATGCTTTCCAAGTTCCAGTCTCCATTCGAAATGCCACTATCCAGCAGTGTATCATTGATGAAGGTGCATCCACCTTTGTGATGGCCTCCAATGTTTGGAAACAACTTGGTTCACCTAACCTATATCTATCCACCATCACTTTCATGCATGAGATGGTCACCCCTCACAACCCCTTGGCTTATACTGTAACTACCTAGTCACAATTGTTGGCAAGACCATCTCTATTGACATCAAAGTCCTTGATGCTCCCCTTGACTATAACATCCTTTTGGTTCATAGCAATACTTATGCCGTGTTATCTGTCATGTCTGTGGTTCACCGTAATATGTTCTCTCCCCACAATGGCAATATCATCACCATCGATCAGTGGATGTATTATGATCCAAAAGCCCATATTTCACCTCAGAGCAACATTTATTCCATCGTTTACAATAAGAATGTCTCATCTGTTTCTCTAGGAGTCTATAAAGATTCATCTTTACTTGGTGCTTACTATGCCCCCCGCCTAATCCTTCTGAGCCTAGCTCATTGAGTGTTTGCATGCTCCAAGCATTGCCGGCTGCCCAAAAATGGGATGATATGCCTGCACAATAGTTTGCACCTTCACAACTTGTTGTGCCTAACTTAACTCTACCTAATGGTACAACTCCTCAATGATAACTTCCTTCTCCCAATATCTATCTTAATCCATTTCCGCATGAAAATGTTCCCCTAGGCCTTAACCATTGTGGAGCAATCTCTCTAGGCCATTCTCCTTTTGGTCAGACACCCTTTTTATTCCAACCTCCCAAAGTCTATTCTACACCCATCATGGCTATGTTGAGTCTACCCAATATTACCTTAGGGATCCTAGTCTGGTACGTCGATTCCCTCACAAAAATGCCACCTAATCAATTGAAACCTTACATCGCTTTGACTCTAGTCCAACTGGTTGTTCCTACCCCTACCTTTGCTTCAGTTCCTTAGCAACCTCAACAAGATCCTACTCCCGTTGCAAAATAATATGGCGAGAGGGGAAAGGTCGAAAGAAGGGAACCCAAGAAAAGGCTCCCCCTAAAACTCCAACTCCTTTTAAGGCACCGAAGCCTCTTCCTCCTTATGCTTTGTGTGATTTTGTCAGTCACGCCACCAATAGTTGTCCTAAAATCCCTCACGTTAAGGATGTGGTCTTTGACACCATTCCTAATTTCGGCCTTCCCAAGGTCCATGTCACCTGACTTGAGTCAATTAAGAAATATAATCATTACACACAAACCACCCTTGTTCTTTGTGTGATAACTATGGACACTATTCCCATCACTGTCCCCATCTCAAATATCTCCATGATACACATCAAGTGCTTCACGAATTAGAGGTCACTTGTAATGAGTCCACCTCCCCTTTACCTTTGGATTGTGGTCCCAGTTCTACATCAAATCAGGAGGTCTCTACAACACCCATTGTGATCCCCCCCCATGATGTCGAGATGATAGATAGTTTTGTTCCTATTATCTACCTTTCATCATTCATGAGATTGTGGGCATTTCTTTTCATGCTTTTGTTGAACCTTCCTCATCAAGCACATTGGTCTCAACATTGGTAGATATTGCATCTACTAGTCATATGTCTTACACTTTTGACAATGTGTATGTGAACCTTGTCTCTCATGAAGAGGCTTCAGGTAGCTCTTTGCCATCATGTGGTCTTTCTTCCTCCAATCTACCTGACTTCCATTATGATGAAGACATTATGGAAGATATGACCACCCCTGATTACCCTTGGGATGATATACACCATCGTGCGTACTTCCTTCCGCAGCAGACCCATGACCAATATAATGTGAAGTCCAAAGACTTCATTAATGGTGAAGTCAATTGGTTCACTAACCCATTACTTTGAACCCATGAATTTGAACCACATCCACCTTGTGTCCATTACATTACCAATCAAAGTTTGGGTAAGGGGGCATCCATTTTTTAGAGTCCAGGAGAAGCAATTCTCCCCAACCCTCATAGTGCATCTAGTAGAGTCAAATCTCATACTATTATTCTTCCCCATTCAGAAGAACCTATAGAGTCTCATATCACTTTAGATCACTCTTGGGATGATCAACTTACTCATCCTTCCATCTTACTCGAATAAACCAGTCCCTTAGACAATGTTTTTGTTCAACCATCATGTTTTCTAGGTGAGCATCGATTCATTATATATGAAGCCACTCTTTCGCATGGTGACACCATGTATACGAACCCATAAATTCAGTCCATTTGATTCATATATTTAGTGCCAAACGAGATTTGTAATCCACCATTTCCTTTCTTTAATTGTATCTATATATTCTTCCCACATGAAGACATTCATAACATAAACAAATGGTGAACCACATCATCAAAATGTGTTTGGAGTCTGCTACTCTAAATACATCCAACATGTCCATAACATACTGGGGGCACCTATGCCCCTACATTTCCTCATCATCCTTTTGAGGATCTCATGCCAGTTGGTCTGATATGATTGAATCCCTTATTTGAACACTTGAAACACAATGGCACTCCACAAACTCTTCCTGCTAGGGGGCATCATTCCCACCTTTGCATACCAGATCAATCACGTACATCACATATGCTGGGGGGGAGTATCCCATGCTTGGGGGCATGATGTTTCCCCCCTTAAAAACATTCTCGCTTGATAAACATAAGTCTCGGCCTAGTCCCCAATGATCTAGGTATGGTCGATTTTTCTCTCATTACTTGGATCGTTTATCCTACCGGCCTCTCCGACGAGCCATATACACATCACATATTGTAGATGCTTGATACCATATCTTCAACCTTTTTACTTTGTGTGATGCCACATTTACCACCTAGTCCCTAGGTTTGACTTAGTGTTCGAGGATGATTCTATACCTCCTTTGGTAGTTCATTCCTGTGATATTCTCTTATCTTAATTCTTCACCAGGAACCATCCTTCCACGAAGCATTAAGTCCATTTCTAAATGAGTAAGGCCAACTACCTGAAAGTTGTTGATCCTAATTCCAATGGTTGTTTTATCTACTATGATCTCCACAAGATTTAGGCCCTTCTCCTCCTCTCCAAATTCTCCACAATGCACTATGAAAATGAATTTGATTTGGAGGAAAAATGCATTTTATAGGAAAACCTTAGTTTTTTCCATCACCCATTGCAACTAAATTGTAGCTCTGTCTGACAAACCATTAGCATCATTCAAAACATCTCACTGAGTTATATAATGGGTATCCATTTGTTTTTTGTAAATTGAAACTTCACTGGGAAGCCATTTTTTCCATGAGGTCTCATTTTGCCACCTCTTAAAATTGAATCTCTTCATTTGAGCCATCCATGCTCCAGTACCACTTTACCTTATCATTGGTTGACTCACGTGCTGATTTTCATCATGAGTAAGTATCAGTTACTCATGTTTTCATGGTCCCCACTGGGCCTCTCCCATGTGGCAGCATCATCGAGTCACCCTTGTTCAGAGCATCTGAGATGTGTCACCCTTGTACTTACGGAATATTTTTTGCATCCCCATTGCATACCGTTACATTTTTTCATTCGTTGTCATGCCACATTTATTCCATGTTTGACCTCCGTTCCTTCTGCTCCATCTTTACCGAACCCCCATTTCAGTCATTGACCATCCCCTCTGAAATCAAGTCAGTTGCTACAATTTCAACCACTTTTTATTATGCTCTAACAAGAGAAGTCGTCAGTACACCATCCATTTTGTTTCCTTCCATCATTATCCCTAGTGTTAGTCCATCAGTCACTCTACTATATTCCCTCATTCCTTTTTTAAGGCTTCATCATTGCCTTAACTCTATCAGGCTCTCTTCTTTCGACCTCAGCACATTTATTCTAGAAGCGTAGTCTAGAGGGCGGTGTACCTTGGTTCCAACTTCCATCTTTTTTTAGTGCCTAAGATAAGGAAAAGGGATTCATTATTACCCTTTGACTTGGTTGTTTCTCACGTGCTCGACATCAGCTCCTTATCGCACAATTGAGATTCATACATTTGACGATTCGGTGATAAAGATGATTGTCCCAGTGATCCCAGTTGTGTATGAGATATCTTCAGACCTTATGAGAGGGTGGTCCTTCAGGTAGACCCCCACATACCCGGATGACCACAGATGTTGATCCAGCCTCAAATGTAATTTCATTGATTTGATGGGTTCGGTTTCCACCGCTTGCAGCATCCATAAAATGCATGTCTCCTCCAGATGATATTAAGATCTTTAGAACCCTTTCCTGTTCAGCAAGGCTTCCTTGGTTGTGATCCCTCCTCCCCATGTCAGTTTGAGGGGAATTATATCTCATGTACTAAGATATTATTGTATTCAGTTTTGGCTTGTTTTTTTCTAGGCACATTATGTATATGAGATCCATTGTATTATTTTCTAGCCCATTGATGCCAATGTAGCATGTATCTTGTATCATGTACTTTATAGCTCAGTCCCACATTGTTTGGCTCACCATTATTCTTTTTACTTAGTTATCTCAATGGGTATGGGTATGCCTCCCCCACCTCATTTGAGATCATGTACTACCACATAAAAGGAGACTTCTATCAGTAGTATAGGTCTCGCGCCCTCCATTATTTTTCCATTCTTGACTTGCTTCAGATCTCCCTCTCTCTCTCTCACTCCCCTTTTGGCATCATGTGAAAGTGTAATTTACAACGTACTTTGGTCATAAAATTTTCTCCTAACACTCATACGTGTGGGGGAAATCTATTATCACTAAAAAATGATCACCTAACCATTTCTACTAGGTGGATAGAAATACACCATGTAGATTTAATTTTACCATAATAAAATCACTTTCACTGTGAAAAATAATTTAGTAAACCACTTTTATTAAATTATTTTCTGACTTAAATAAAAAAACCCCATGAAAATAATTAGATAAATAATTATTTATTTAATTTTCTCTAGGAATAATTATTAAATCATTATTTAATAGTTATTCCTTCTCACATTTGACTAAATCCCTTAGGAATATTTAACTAAATAATTATTTATTTGAATTTCCTTATTTCTGTTATTAGAATAATTATTAAATCACTATTTAATAATTATTTTGATTTCACAACTTTCTTGTTTCTCATGAAATAATTAATAAATCATTTTATTTCTAAATAAAGGTATTTAACCATTTTATATACTTTTTCCCTCTCTAATAAATATAATAAAGTATTCCAAGTAGTTAGATCTAAATTTGGTCAATAATATTTTATTATTCTCCATTTTCAAGATTAACTCCATACTTTTCTATATAAAGAGGGGTTTTCATTCATTGCTCACCATGATCATTATCATCGTCAACATTATTGTAATTTTTTGAGCTCCCATGTTGAGTTCTTCACTTTTTTGGATTGAAGCTTACTGTGGTGTGGTTTCTGAGAGGAGTTCATATTTTCCACAGTGTTCATTTTTATATGGTCGACGTTTCGAGTCTAAACCCAGACTCATCATCAGGACTATTGTACGGAGGAAAGAAGGAAAAAGGTTTGGTATAAATATGAAAGAGGTTAGATGTACATATAGAATGGCCGACTCACTGATTGTTAATTATAATTTTAATAATTTTATATATTATTTAAAACATTAACTTCATTGTTTTATATTATTAATAATTAATTATTATTATTAATATAATTATATATATATATATATATATATATATATATATATATTATATTTATTGTTTATATTATTATTATTAATTATTATTAAATTATTGTATTAATCAATATTATGTTCTCAATCCTTTTTTTTATATTATTACCTATTTTTATTATATTATTCTAATTATTCCTATTCAATATTAGGTTTTTTTGTTATTATTATTAATTATTATTTATATAGTTAATTAATCTTTATAAGAAGAGCTTCAGCGTAAATCACATGAAAAAGAAGTCATTGCCAGGGTGGATCAATTCCATCATCGCAAGTTAAGGGAAGCTATTGAAATTGAGCGAAGACCCATCAATCTCAACAAAGATGATGGGTGGAAAGTGAGCAGAAGTTGGATCCCTGCCCTGTCATCTTAGGGTTTCTTCCTTCCCCTTTGTGCATCCTGGGTGCATTCTTCTTGTTAGGGTTTCTTATTTTCTTCGTGTTTATTGTTATTTATTGCTGGCATTTGGCCTTTTTTATTAGGTCATCTTCTTTGGTATTTTTATATTATGATAATTTTGTTATTTTTATAGGTGGGATTGCTTCATTTTAGCTCTTTTAACCTCAGAAGTAAGTATGGCTTTTCTAAATATTTGTCTTTCTTAATTTAATATGATTATAATAATGCACTCTTGGATTTATATAGATGTATATATATATATAGAGATTATCTCAATAAAATATTAAAATATTCAATATACATTCTCATTTACTTTTCAAACTAACCTATTAAGATTAGTTTTATTAATTAGTAAATTTAATAATTTTATAAACATAATATTATTTCAATAGTAATTAGTATAATTTTACAAGCAAAATAACATACCTTTAATAATCAATTCATATATAGTTAGTTAATAATTTATTAACTTATTACCTTTAACATTATAAATTTATTCATATTTAATCCTATAACATCCCATTATTATTTTTATTTAACCCTATTTATTTATTTATAAGAATTCATTCACGCAAATAATAATTTTCAATAACCATTAGTTTTATTCTAAATGTTATTTATTTAAATAAATTACTTGTGACACTATTCATAGTACCTAATTTTGTTTATTTCTAGAAATAAAATAATATATTATTAAACTTAATATTACATAAATAATAATAATATTAAATTTATTGATATAACTTTAGCTTGGGTCCTAGAGTCAAATTAGCTGTTATGTGGTCCTGGAGTCAAAATAGCCGTTATGTAGCCGTTGGAGTCTCTTCTCAGTCTATTTAACTTGCTGGGCCTAATCTGCTTCTTCAACTTGTCCTGACGATGAACCACACTAGTTGGTTTGAAACACATTTTTTTTCTTGACAAACGTCTTTTTCATGTGATTTACGCTGAAGCTCTTCTTATAAATATGACTAATCATAGAAGCCTCAATTCTACAATAATTAATCTTTATTTATATTATTATATCTAATTTTATTATTTATTATTTATATTTAATATTTATATTTATTCTTGTGGTTAGTTAATTAATTTATGCTAATATTATTATTTATCTTATTCTAATTATTATTATTATTATTATTTTTATTATTTGACTTAATTAATCCCATGTTAATTATTATCATTTATATTATTATTATTATTATTCTTGAGTGTCATTATTAGTATTCCTATCTATACTTATTGTTCTTATCTCTAATTATTATTATTTATTCTTATTAATTATTATTTGTATTATTATTATTATTAATATATCGATCCTAATTGTAATTATTAAATTTTCATTAATATTTATATTATTCTTCTTTTTTATTTTTAACTATAATT
>APFE031376048.1:0-38839 GCA_000404065.3 Pinus taeda
CCTATATATAGAAAGGAGGTTTTGTCATTTGAATCATCCAAGAATTTTTCATTTATGTAATGTAAAGGAGGTTGCCCCCTCGAAGAGGCTGAATTCTAAGGTGTTGATCTATTTTTTCCATCTTTTTGTGAGCTGGTTTCATAACAAACCTCCTGGTTCACATCCCCCATCAACCTGCACATAGGCGATGTAAATCCTTTTCTGCACCTAAGGTTCGTCGGGCTATGCATGTGGCGAATCAAGGGTGGACTTGTAGGTATTCATGCGAGTTTTTTGTTCACTCTTTGAAGTGGCTACAAGTATCTTAGTGTTATGCCTTGCTAGGCCATCTTCACTAGTTATGTTTTCTTGTTGATGGTGGATTCCCTAGCTAGTGTTTGGAAACATTTGAAGTGTCCTATCCTATGACAAGCATGAATAACATGTACCAACTTGTCATAGGCTAATTGGCCTATACTTCTAACTTTATTGTTTGTAGAAATGAAGTACATTGCTATCCACAATTTCTGTAGTTGAGAATCTAATTTTTACCATATATTCACATAGAGATTAGAGTAGTTTATGGTGTTGCTCATATATTCTAATTTAGCATCTTGTGCCCATCATTGTGAATTGAATATAGGAGTCAACAAATAATTGTGTTTCATTAATGAGATTAAATTAGAGTCGTTATAATTGTATTGATGTGAGGGTTGAAGGAGCTAGGGTTTGTGACAACCAAAATCTAGAGAAGACATGATCTACTAGGGTTTAATATATTTGGGTGACAAGGAAATAGGATATGTGACGAACAGATAAGTGAGAAATTAATGGTCGGCTTGGTGGTATTCATGCTAGTTTGTTGGGCACCCTTTGAAGTGGCTACAAGTGGCTTAGTGAGATGCCTTCCTATACCATGTTTGCTAGTTATTGTTTGTAGTTGATGGTGGATACCCTATCTAGGATTTAGAAGCATTCCAAGTGTCCTAGTATTTTTCAAGCTTAATGGACATGTTGTGCCAACTTTTGATAAGCTAGATGGTATGTACTTGTAACTATGTTTGAATTTGTAACTTTTGATAAGCTAGTTGGTATGTACTTGTAACTATGTTTGAATTTTTATCTTGTTAATTTTTTCACTAATACTTAACCTATTTTGCAGTCATTGTTTGGATTGTTTGCTAACTCTTGTGTGGTAGATTTTGAAGAGCAATCTCCTGCAACATCTAGCAAGTGTTTGCAGGACCTTTGGCAAACGTTGGGGGTTCGATTTCCAAGGATGTCATGAGCCCTTTTGAAGCTTATTTTGGCCAAGTCGAGTTCACTAGGGGTCTGCCCATTTTCCTTTCTAAGCCATGGGCATTTGGAGGAAAGTCACACCTTGTTTCCCTTGCATAAGTTTTGTGAGATCTTGTTACTACTTTCTCAAGAAATGAAGTCTAGTGTCCAAGTTTCAAGCAATTATTGTGAGGACCCTCCTTGAAGTTTAGTTGAGGACTTTGAAAGGTCCTCTTCTCATTGTAATACTAATAAAAGATCTAATTTGTTTGTGGGAGCTTGAGATTTCTCCCATGGTATTCTATCTCCCCATTTAGAGGGAGTCTTCTCTTGGGTTGATTGACATTTGCATGGTTTAAGCTTTCATACTTCATTTACTTACATGCATGCTTTAATTGGGAATTAATACAACCTCAGTATCACATTTCATTAAGTTAAAGTTTGTTACAATTTCATTTGAGCTTTGCATTCTTTATTTCATTGTTATTTGAAGCTACAAGCTTACACTTTACTTTGGGCAATTCATCCTTTATATGCAAGCATTTAATATTCTTAACAAACTTTGATTCGTTTCCATTTACCTTGGTAAATTGTTTCATGAGCACTTGAATACATGCTTCAATTTTATGCTACATTGTTATCTTGAATATACCATGTTTGCTAGTTATTCTATGATAAAAATTCAAACATAGTAGTCTAATTGTCGAAGCAAGTTGTATACCTCCACTAATAATATTTTTGGTTTGGCTCAAGTAAAGGCAAAGGCAACACCAACTCCTAAGCCTAGAAAATTTACAGGAAAGTCACTTTTCATTCACAAAGTAAAGGAGACTAAGATAATAAGCAAGGTATGCCAAATGTAAACATAACCATCGAAGATAGAGAATCGCCCACCAAAGGATGAAGTCTTTTAGGATCAAGTGGCTCAATATCCCTCTTGAAGGCATGGTATTGTTGATTTGGAGTAGCATCGGACGTGCTCTAGGCCTCAAACTTTGCAGGGAGGCTCGAGCACATGTATGCCAAAGAACCCAGAAAGCATTTTGGGAAATTCCACCCAAAAACAATTTTATTAAAATAATTAATATTTTTAATGGGCCCCTAAGTCTAAACTTAGGAAATTAAAATATTAATGGGTATTAATCTAATCGTAAGTGTAACTTCTAGAAGAAGACAAGGATCAAGCTAAAATGATCTTAGCCATTCATTAGCTTTTAATCTGGGTCGTTGAATGTCAACGAGAAGATTATTTAAGGAATCTTGTGGGTCATTTGCAAAACACACCGAGAGATCAAGAGATCGAATTTCTGAAGTGAGAAGTTCTCAGGAGGAAATTCTAATCACACCTTGTCGTCAGTCGAGCATGTATCCATTGGGAACACCTTTTCGTGGTCAAGCACATCTAGGCGAGCCACGCCTTGTCTTCAGTCAGGTGCACCTCGACTAGGCACCCACGTCGTGTTGACTCTCCAATTTGTTCCAATCATTCCACCAAACTCATCTAGGGTGTGTTCTTCATGCACTTGTCTCACCGACTTCTTCCCATCGAACTCCCCTCGGGTGAGCTTTGTTGAGAAATCTAGGGCATTCAATGTTAACAATTTCTCTTCTTGATAATTGCTTTTGATATGCTTGTTCTTCAATTACTTATGATCTTTCACTTTGTTAGTCTATTAGCATGTTCTTTTCCATCAAGACAATTATCAAAATAAAGACAAGTGACACAATATATGGCTTCTCCAACCAGGGAGAAACCTCTCACCTCTAGAGAGGAAAACCCGATAAAATTCTTCTTCTAGATCCTTCAACTGATAAGTACCAAGATCATGACACTGACCCTTGACTCTTAGTATCCTCTTTCAAGAACCTTGTCATTAACCTAGTCTTCTTTGTCCTTCCTTCTCTTGCTTCTTCTAGAGATACTTGGTCTCTACTTCTTATGGTGCACCTTCACAATTTCCCTAGAGAATCTCGGTCTCTAGGTCTTCTAGAGAAACTCCGGCCTCTACTTCACTATTCCAGAGGATTCCTTCCTTCGATATCCGAGAAGAAACTTATTCACTACCTTGCAGAAGATTCCTTATTCGCTGCCCCATAAGATATTGCTGCCCCAAAAGAATCTACTTCGTTGTCCCAGAAGAATCTACTTCATTGTCCCAAAAGAATTTGCTTCGATTTTCCTAGAAGATTCTTCCTTCGATACCCTAGAAGAGTGTCCATTTTATCCTAAAGAAAACCCTTTCTTACTGCCTCCTTTTCGCACTTCCTTTTGTGCTTCTTTGTTGGAATTGAGTTCGAACTTGATGCTTAGAATGGAGGTCGAGTTCCCCTACTTATACCCCTCTTCTTTGGGTCTTTAGGCCGACTTGACAACTAGATGTAGGCCAACTTGTCTTGGTAGCTTCTTTCATGTTTGTAGGCCGAATTGGAAAGATTTTGTGACAAGTTCTTTGGAGGATACTTTACATAGACAAGATGAGCTTTTACATAGTGTAACATGACTTCATTTACATGACAATGACTCTTATGTTTTATGACTAGATGACAAATAAATCCTAAAGAATCTCAATGGGAGTCTTGACTCAAAAACAAAATCCTTGCTCATGAAACCCATGAAGCAAGTCAATACAATAATTTTCATTTATTTATGTCTCTTTACATAAAATCATAATTACATGTCATTATGAAGACCGAACCTAGTTACAACTTTCAACACACTCTTCGTGTCGACCAGGTCATTCCACCGAACTCGACTCCCCCTAAAAAAGGTGTGCTCAAGCGCCTAGCCTAAGGGCTTGATATCCCCTCGCCCCCTCACTTCAAAATGGTTGTCGTCCTCGACAAGGCACCCCTTGACAAACTTCTTAACCAAAGCCCGAAGATTGTCCTCATCATGAACAACCTCTGCATCAACTGTCTTCATCAATACAAAAGAATCTCATCTCCAACATACATACCATGTCTATTCATGTATCGAAACCTGTAAGAATGACATGTGTTGGATCCCCTAATGTAATTGACTAGTCAGGTAGCTAATTTGACAGTAGCATCAACTCCATAAGAACACATGCACCCAAACATGTGCACCCATTGTCACCTCTTCCCTGTCACACAATCTTTCCTCAAGTTCTGCTCATCATGAAGTGCCATTCAATGGCATCTCAATTTCCCAGGGATCTCACCATCTCAAGCAAGTTCTAGTGAGCCTATCTCCTTCATGAGTTTCAAAAAGATGGTGGTGTGGGGAAGTCATACGACTTCCCTTTCTACATCACATGGCCATCTCTCTTTGTCTCCGAGAAGAATCCACCCATCCCTGGTATGAACCCTTCATACTTCTCTACAATGCAATTTATCAAAGGAGGATAGGAACACCTACCCATACTCTCTTCCATCAACTTCATCGAAACTGGATCGTTATGGCTTAGTGTCTTCACGGTTCAATCCTGGTCCACGAACATCCCTCCATCTTCATCCTCTTCTCGGTTTGATTCCTACTCCAAACTCTCAATCCATCTATCAACATCTTCTTCCTCCAAATCGACACTAGGGTAGTACTAGCAAAGTCAAGGAGAAAAATATTAGAGGAAGGATGTGTTGGATAAATGATTAAGCAATCCCATCGCTGCAGTCTACAAGATGCAACAACCAAAACCAACGTTCCAAGGAAGTAACAAGGAGGAAGGAGCATGTTGACTAAAACCATCTAGGAAGAAGTATCTCAAGTTGGGCCCTACTCATGATAATGACTTAGAGGGAATCAATCACTAGTGTGGTGACCAAAAATAGAGTTCAAAAAACAAGAAAATATAGAGAGAGAGAGAGAGTCAAAAAGAAAAGAATGGAAAAGACTAATTCCTGCCATTGGCATGAATGATTCACCAGTGGGAGACTACTATTGCATGCGAAAAATTCAAGCATGGTAATCTCATTGTCCAAAAAAGCTACATACATCCACTAATAATATTTTTGGGTTGGCTCAAGTAGAGGCAAAGCCAACACTGACTCCTTAGCCTAGAAAATTTACAGGAAAGTCACTTGGCATCCACAACGTAAAGGAGACTAGGACAATAAGCAAGGTATGCCAAATGTAAACAAAACCATTGAAGATAAAGGGTCATCCCCCAAAGGATGAAATATTTTAGGATCAAGAGGCTCAACATCCCTCCAGAAGGCATGTTGTAAGCCTCAAAACATGGTGAGGTTTCCCTCCTAAAAATAACTTCCCTCAAGCAAGCTAATTAGTAGCCTCAAAATCTAGAAGCCACGCCACTAGGGCACACCTCTGAGCTATGAGATTCCTGAGTACCCTGAGGTGTGCGACACCAGCGCACTTTCTCCTCAATGGTGAAACCAACTTGAGTTTACTAATGCTCGTACTAGGCCTCTAGCCCATGTACCCTATGCCAAGACTGATATCTTATACTTGCGAAATTCTTGTTCAATTAAATCTCACTACAATAGCCACTTCAAAGCTTAACTTCAATTAACTTAATTTCAACTATAATCGCATTCATTCATAAACAACACGAATCATGTACATAAATAACACTTCAATAAACGAGAGGGGGAACTCCCAAAACAATTTCCCAACTAAACTATGACTATAAAACTTCCATACACAAAACTTTGTTTTATAATGGACTTCAGTTTGATTGGGAAGAACTCCAAACAGTTCGCTAACACAAGCCCTTACAGATACAAATATACAATAACCCAGTTACAATGCTTCAACTAGCCATACACAACCAAACCCAATAAATATCCATGTTGTGTCCTTTCAACCTGCACACAACCTCGATACACAAATACCCTACGGTGTACCACTCTCATCAATGCACAAGCTTGCACAAATTCCTTCCGCAACTTTCTTTAGGGAGCGATCTCCTTCGTGAGACCCAACTCTCTTATTCTTTCGTTGTCTCCTTTTCTAGAGATGGCAGGTTGTTGATCTTCGGTTGATTGATGTTCTAACTCCTTTCATATCATCTTATATATATGAGTCACCCTCCATGAAAAGTTATGTCTCTTCCAAGAGACGTGTCGATTGGGCGTTTGAGCCGACCTTCCTTCGTTTGAGCCAACCATAAACTCCAAATTATGTCACATCATTTGTCGCATACAAACTTTCCTTCAGTTCAACTTCAGTCGTGTGCCTTCGTGTCTCATCCTCGGTCATGTACCTTCGCAACTCTGGCGAACGTGTCTCATCTCAGCACATATTATCTTCAATCAGGTGCATCTTGGCTAGGTGCACCTTGTCTTCGATTGGGTGCACTATGATAGACACCCTCGTCGTGCCGACTCTCAAATTTGTTCTTATCATTCCACCAAACTCATCTCAGGTGCGTTCTTCGTGCGCTCGTCTCACCAAAGTCTTTCCATTGAACATCTGAAGCGCGCCCTCCATGCCAACCAAGTCATTCCACCGAACTCGACTCGGCCTAACTCAGGCGTGCTCAGGTGTCTAGCCTAAGGTCTTGACATCCTCCCCCATGTCAAAATGGTTGTCGTCCTCAACAACACACCCCTCGGAAAATTTCTTAACCAAATCATAAAGACTCTTCTCATCATGAACAACCTTCACATCATTTGTCTTCATCAATACAGAAGAATCTCGTCTTTGACATATATCCCATGTCTATGCATGTATCGCAACCTGTAAGAATGACATGTTTTGGACCCCCTTGCGCAATCGACTAGTCAGGTAGCTAATCTAACTGTAGCATCAACTCCACAAGAACACATGCACCTAAACATGTGCAAACATTATCACCTCTTCCATGTCGCACAAACTTTCCTCCGACTATGCTCATCATGAGGCGCCATTCAATGGTATCTCAAGCTTCTAGAGGTCTCACCATCTTGAGGAAGTGACAATAAGCCCATCTCCTTCATGAGCTTCAAAAAGGTGGTGGTGCGGGAAAGTCATACGACTTCCCTTTCCACAGAACAATGCCCTATCACCTCGTCTCCGAGAAGAATCCACCCATACTTGGTATGAACCCTCCATACTTTTCTGCAATATACTCCTCTTCACGTTGATCCTCGATCATGTGCCTTCGCAAATCGGACGGGCGCATATTATCTTCAGCTAGGCGTGCCTTATCTTCGATAGAGAGTGCTCTGGTTGGGTACCCTTGTCGTGCTAACTCACCAAGTTGTTCCAATTATTCCACCGAACTCATCTTGGGTGTGCTCTTCATGTACCCATCTCACCAAAGTCATTCAACCAAACTCATCTTGGGGGCGCTCTTCGTGTTGTCCAAGTAATTCCACCAAATTTGACTCGGCCTAAATTGAGCACATTCGAGTGCCTAAGCCTGAGTGCTTGACGGTGGGAGGTCCACACGCGTCAAGTGAAAAGGGCCAAATATGTTGAAAGCTCCTCCAAAATAGCTCAAAAGTTCAAGGAGAGGTTTCGAACATAAGAACATATCCTAAAAATCATGAAAGTGACCTCCAAAAATTATGAAATGACCCTCTCCAAGTCAAAAATAATGAAGCCACATGTTCGCAAATAGCAAGTAGATGTGTCCGCAAAGGGTTGGGAGCTCTATTCCCAGGTAAAATAGCTAGAAAGATGATGAAATATGAGGTCGTTCAATGATATTAACCATGAAATGTCAAGAGGATGCCCATGCATGTAAAATTTGCCTAAATGGTCCTTAAATGAAGTGACCAATGTCGTCGCATATGTGTACTACCATGTCAACTATGAAATTGGCCCATGAAATGTGATGCCACATGAACAATCATAGAATCATCTCCCATTGTCCCAAGCCAAAACGTGTCAAATACATAAAATGGGGTCCATGCTAAACAAGCTAGATAATAGTAGTGTTAAAAAAGAAGCATATATGAAATGCAAAAAGCCTAAGAAGATTAGTTAGAATTGCGATAGTTATAATTCACTAAAAAAAAGAGATGTCTTGATGTTGGAGCTTGTTCAAGGATGTTTCCAAGGTAAGAATATATCCTCATAATCATCCAAGCGACCTCGTCAATTGCAAAATAGATGGAAATAAAGGACATCTAAAGTGGCAAAGTCCGTGAAATAGCTATGAAACTACGAGATAGCTATGCCCACTTCTAGCTACCTAGGGTGCAAGAGATACAAAGACTGGTAAAGCACCAATGAAGGCAAGATTTGGAAACACGATCACCATGGTAGCTCTAGCATGAGAAGAAGTGACTTTCGAAAGACAAAAGCAAAGGCTACATGAGACAATGCTATCACAAAACAAGCAAAGGTGTGAGTTGTGATGAACTAGTGACATACTAGTGAAGACAAAAATATCTAACATGAGTATGAAACAACCAAAACCAACGTTACAAGAAAGTAACAAGGAGGAAGGATCATGGTGACTAGAACCATTTAGGAAGAAGTATCTCAAGTTGGGCCCACTCATGACAATGACATAGAGGGAATCAATCAGTAGTGAGGTGACCAAAAATAGAGTTGACAAAATAAGAAAATATAGAGAGAACCAAAGAGAAAATAATGGAAAATACATTCCCATATTCCCACCATTGCCATGAATGATTCAGAAGTGGGAGACTATTATTCTATGACAAAAAAATTTAACATAGTAATCTAATTGTAATATTTTTGGTTTGGCTCAAGTAGAGGCAAATGCAACACCAACTCCTAAGCCTAGAAAAATTACAGGAAAGTCACTTTTCATTCACAAAGTAAAGGAGACTAAGATAATAAGCAAGGTATCCAAATGTAAACAAAACCATCGAAGATGGAGGTCCCCCAAAGGATGAAGTCTTTCAGGATCAAGTGGCTCAATATCCCTCTTGAAGGCATGGTATTGTTGATTTGGGGTAGCATCGGGTGTGCTCTATGCCTCAAAGTTTGCAGGGAGGCTTGGGCACACGTATTCTAAAGAACCCAGAAAGCATTTTGGGAAATTCCACCCAAAAACAATTTTACTAAAATAATTAATATTTTTAATGGGCCCCTAAGTCTAAACTTAGGAAATTAAAAATATTAATGGGTATCAATCTAATTGTAGGTGTAACTTCTAGAAGAAGACAAAGATCAAGCTAAAATGATCTTACCATTGATTAGTTTTTAATCTGGGTCGTTGAATGTCAATGAGAAGATTATTTAAGGAAGCTTGTGGGTCATTTGGAAAACACACCGCGAGATTAAGAGATCGAATTTCTGAAGTGAGAAGTTCTCAGGAGGAAATTCTAATCGAGTAGATTTCTTGCAGTTGAGGGGCAGGGATAGCATCCGGAGAGAGAGATTTTCTCAGCCGGAAAATCATCAACAAAGAGAGGCAGCGAGTGATCCAGCAGATTTCACGCAGAGGCTGACACAGGGCCACGCAAAGGCAGCGTAGAGAGTGAGAGAGAGTCTGAAATTTTGCAGCAGAGTTAGTTTCAAAAGCCAGGAGCCAGGGTGTGAGACCGGAAGGCTGAGAGCAGTGACTCCATGTACCAAATTGATCAGTTGGCTGGGTGACGCAATGTCTAGAGGGGTTGACACAGGAATTGCGTGAGGACTGCGCAGAAGCAACAAGGCCTACCAGAGGGACCCCATCCAATGACGAATCAACTGGGATTTTTCTCAGTGATTGTGTGAGGTAATCTCAAAAAGCTTTATGCCAGTATTTCTCTCTCTGTAACTGAATAACCCTTGTGGTATTTAGGGATATATTCAGAATTTGCTATTGCTTAATAATAATAAACCCTCAGATCTGTTGCACTGGTTTTCCCTCATTGGGTTTTTCCGGGGACATTTGTCCAAAAATAACGTTGTTATTGTGTTGTATTTTCTTTCTTGCTCAGTCTCTTGTTTCCGTATAATATTTAATTAATTGAAGGCTGCAGTGTATGTATTGCGATATTTGTCGTAGGAAACTGCAAGTAATTTGTTTGAAGGAATTTAAATAGGAGAAATATCATCAGTCGCTGCAATAGGAATTCTGGTTTAGGAATTTTCACAGGTATAAGTCTCAAAACATGGTGAGGTTTCCCTCGTAGAAATAACTTCCCTCGAGCAAGCCAATGTCTAGGATCAAAATGTGGGTGTCATGCCCCAAGGATGCTCCTCTGAGCTATGAGCTTCCTGAATGCCTTGAGGTGTGTGGCACCGGTGCACTTTCTCCTCAATGGTGAAACCAATTTGAGTTTACTAATGCTCATATTATGCCTCTAACCCATGTACCTTGTAGCGAGATCAATATCTTATACTTGCAAAATTACTATTCAATCAAATCTCTGTACAAGAGTCACTTCAAAACTTAACTTCAATTACAATTTACTTCAATTAACTTAACTTCAACAATAATCACATTCATTCATAAACAACACGAATCATGTACAAAATAACACTTCAATAAAAGGGAGGGGAAACTTTCAAAACAATTTCCCCACTGCTCTTTGACTATAAAACTTCAATATACAAAACTTCAGTTTATAATGGACTTCAGTTCGATTGGGCCAAACTCCAAACAGTTCCCTGCCACAAGCCTTCACTAATACAAATATACAATAACAGAGTTACAAACCCTTCAACTAGCAACCCACAACCAAACCCAAATAATAAACAAGTTGCAGCCCTTCGACCTATAGACAACCTTAATACAGAAATACCCCATGGTGTACCGCCTTCAACAATACCTCGTTCCACAAGCTTGCATAACTTCCTTTCGCAGCTTGCTTTAGAAAGCAAGCTCCTTCATGAGACCCAACTCTCTTCTTCCTTCATTGTCCCCTTCTTGTCTTATGATGAGAGGTTGTTGATCTTCAATTGGTTGATGTTCTAACTCCATCTTATATATATGAGTCAGCCTCCATGAACAGTCATGTCTCTTCCAAGGGATGTGTCGGTTGGGCATTCAAGCCAACCTTCCTTCGTTCAAGCCGACCATAAACCCCAAATAATGTTGCATTGTTTGTCACATACAAACTTTCCTTTGGTTCACCTTCGGTCATGTGCCTTCATGTCTCATCCTCGCTCGCGTACCTTTGCAACTCTGGCGGGCGCGTCTCAACTGGGCACACCTTGTCATCGGTGGGGCGGATCTCGACTAGGCGCACCTTGTCTTCGGTCAAGTGCACCTAGGCTAAGCACCCTCCTCATGTCGGCTCTCCAATTCGTTCCAATCATTCCACCAAACTCATCTCGGGTGCGTTCTTCGTGCGCTTGTCTCACTGGATTCTTTCCATTGAACTCATCTCGAGCACGCTCTTTGTGCCAACCAAATCATTCTACTGAACTCAACTCGCCCTAACTCAGGCATGCTCGGGTGCCACGCCTAAGGGCTTGACATCCTCCCCCCTCCCCACTTCAAAATGGTTGTCATCCTCGACAACACACCCCTTGACAAACTTCTTCACCAAATCCTAAAGATTGTCCTAATCATGAACAACCTTCGCATCAACTGTCTTCATTAATACAGAAGAATCTCATCTCAACATATATACCATGTCTATTCATGTATTGCAACCTGTAAGAATGACATGTGTTGGATCCCCTCATGCAATCGACTAGTCAGGTAGCTAATATGACCGTAGCATCAACTACATAAGAACACATGCACCCAAACATGTGCAACCATTGTCACCTCTTCCCTGTCACATAATCTTTCCTCTGGTTCTGCTCATCATGAGGTGTCATTCAATGGCATCTCAAGCCCCCAAGGGTCTCACCATCTCAAGAGAGTTACAGTGAGCCCATCTCCTTCATGAGCTTCAAAAAGATGGAGTGGGGAATTCATACGACTTCCCTTTCCACGTCACAAGGGCATCTCTCTTCGTCTCCGAGAAGAATCCACCCATGCTCGGTATGAACCCTCCATACTTCTCTACAATATAGTTTATTAAAGGTGGATAGGAACACCTACCCATACTCTCTTCCATCATCTTCATCGAACTTGGATCGTTATGGCCTAGTATATTTGTCTTTACGGTTCCATCTCGATCCACAGACATCCCTCCATCTTCATCCTCTTCTCGGTCTGATTCCTACTCCAAACTCTCAATCCATCTATCAACATCTCCTCCAAATCAACATACTCCTCTTCACATTGATCCTCATCCCCTCTACACTTTAGCGGTATAAGTTTGGGCATCAATAGCCTCGCACTCTCCAGGGAAAGTCCCCACATCCATCATCTCTGCCCTATCCAATAAACTTCGAATACCATCTGACAATGTTGCTATCAATTTCAAGTGTTCCATGAGAATGGACTCCACCCGATCCAACCTCTCATGAACCTCATATTCCAATTTTCCTACCTCCACACGAATGGCTCCTCTCATGAACCTCATATTCATGTTGTCCTACCTCCACACAAATGGCTATCATCCTGCATTCTCCTACCATAGCTCCCACAGTAGGAACGATCATTGGCTCCTTCATTCCTACATGAATGAACAGTTTCCCCAAGTGCAATACTGGCACAGCCTCCTACTCAGTCGTAAAATCTATGCCAAGTACAACTTCATAATCATCCATCCTAATGATAGTGAAGTCCACCTTTCCTTGCCACTTCCAATCTTCATCGAAACATCTGTCGCTATCCTAAGGACTCTGCTTCCTTCTGAATTCACCGCTTTAAAAGATGCATGGGTTGGAACAAACCACAGTCCCAATCTCCTAGCCACATCTTCTTTCATGAAGTTGTGAATGCTCCACTATCCAAGATAGCCATCATTGGACTCCCAACTACATCCATCTTCACGAAATTTATCTTCCTCCTTTCTGGATCATGTTTCAAGGTTGCTTCCTTCACCGTAGTTGCTCCAAAAACCTGCTGCAAAGTTTTCGCCTTCTTCATTAATGGAAAATGCTTGGTCATGTGCTCTTCACTGCACAACCAACACACAAGAGGTTTCTTCCCCTTCGGAAAGCCACCCGACTTTGTTCCATCTTCCTTCGAAGGCTTCTCTTTCCCTTTATCTGCTTTCTTCCTCCACTCACCTTGCTCCTTCCCTTATGTCTTGCATTCACAGTAATCTAGAAGCTTGTCTACAACAATGACGGCTTCTTCAAGAGACTAAACCTTCTACCTCTTTACTTCAACTTGAGCCCATGGTTGCAACCCAATCACAAAAATTGAACAAACTATCCTTCTTCTCCTCCATATCCAGAAGCTTCAACATCAAACTTGAATACTCCCTCACATGTGTTTGCAGGCTCCCTGTTTACTTAATGAACCTCTCCTTTGTTCTTGCACCCCAAGTCTCATCTTGTGGTCCAAAATGAGCTATCAAGGCTTCCTTCATCTTCTCCCATGTGGTGAAGTCCTCTGTCATGTTACCAAAAGCAATCTGTTTTGCTTGACTTCTCCACCACAACAATTCTTATTCCCCCCCTCCAAAGTCACCCCGAATCAGTCCAAGTACTGCTCCATATCCCAAATAAAGTCGCCTAATATATTTGTGCTCCTCGCACCATCGTATGATTTTGGTTCCTTTACTTTCACGTGGACAGAATTGTTGAATGAACCCTTCCCAAAAACCTTCTTCAAAACTGCTAACTTGTCCATCATAGTAATATAAAAAACAAGGTTATAGAGAACATGGCTATGTCGTTTTCCCTCTATGGGAGAAAGGCTATCCTATCCTCTAGATATGGCAAGGATCAGCAAATGGTTAGAACTTTGGGGTAACATGAATAGGAATCGACACAATTGTTGATGTTGTTTTAAAAATAAAACAATACAAACTTTAAGAAATCCACTTAGAATACTAGTCGATCCTATTTTCTGCAACAACCACATAACATTCATGACATAAATCTAAGTAAAATTATATTCACAAATTTAAAGAAAATTTCCCAATTCTTTTTTAAACAAAATTCTCTCAAAAAGTTCACAACTATCTTTTATTTTCAACAAACTTCTCCATAAAAAATTTCACAATTATCTTTTATTTTCATTAAATGTATATAACACTCTATAAGAACTTATTATTATTATTATATATAATGGTTTCAAAAATTCTGAAACAAAATTACAGTCTTCAAAGGACTACAGGAACACGGGGACAAGAGAAAAAAATATATCAAGAGAAAAGTATCACTTGGACGTATACAATTGTTATTGTTACTCTTACTCTTCCCCAATGGATTTGCGGGGTTTAGAGAGGTGAATGGGCATATTAGAAATTTAGAAGATGAAATTGAGGATTGTTTATTAGTCTGACATTGTGGCAAACGTATATAAATCCTACCGAACAATCGAGGTCAATATTACATTAACACAGCAAGAAAAGAGGAGAAGCAAAGAAAATGTGCATACCTAGATATCATTGTGTTATGAAATGACCTTCATTTTGATGATCAACACAATCATCCCTACCACCTCAAGTACCACGACAATTACTACTACAATTGGTTTCATAGGTTTTCGAAGAGCTTATATGGAACAATAATTGATGAGTGAAAGTAAATTTTGAAGGATCCTACTAGGCTTCCTCAAGAAAACCTATTGCTGTACGTACAGAAGAAGATAGATAAAAGTGATATCAATGTGTGTGTCAGGGAATCAGGTATCCATGTTGTTTTGGCAGCTCTAAAATGAAAATAAGACCAATTGAGAGGTGCAAAGAGAGTGAAAGATTGGATGAGGGTGATGTCAATAGGTTCCAAAATGACTGGGGTCTCCCGGAAATGCAAATCTGGATTTCTCATCAAGTCCAAACAAACCTGAATAGGAATAGGTTATTTGCCCTGTCTTCAAAGCTGGCTAAGAAGAATGAGTCGTTGTTATTTTCATTAAATCCTTACATATTCATCTACCACGTGCCTAAACGATCATTGGCTTTAATTGTGGCGGTGTAATCTAATACAAATACTCTACAGTAGAAGGCAAGAGCTAACCTGCCATGCATTACAATTACTCTTTAAAATGGTCATTGGTAGTCGGAAAGCTTTCATTTACTGTATTAGCTTTTCCTTCACTACCCAGCATTGGCATCCAGATATTTTCCAAACAACCCTTAGATCTCAAAGTTTCCGACATTTAAAGAGTTGAAAAGGTTGAGCAAAGAAGTGATGGAAAAATCTGAGCAAATGGCCCAAACTAATTTAAATCTGAGTGCTAAATATTTGAAATATGGTGGAAAAAATTGTTGATGGCCTTGGCATCTTGGTACTATTCTTTTCTTCGACTATGAATATGCACACTTCGATGCAAAATCCTTTAACAACGCCTAAGTAGCAATAATATAAATTAGGATAGCAGGGATTGAAAAGAGGGGTTTGAGATTGTACCTTTTTCCATAATACAGTGTGCTCGGCCGGGGTGTGCCAATGGCTTTGATGCAGTGTGAATCTTTTCCCTTCTATGTGGATGGATGGGCTGTGCATTCATGAAAATAATAATTCATATCCCACAGCCAATCATCCCTCCTCAAGAAAAAATCTCTATAGCAAGAAGAGAATAGGTGTAATCGATTAAAAACAGGTGAGGAAATCAAGTCAAAACAGGGGAGGAGAGTCAGTTCAATTGCAGGGATGGCAAATTGATAGGGTGGGTCATGGCTTTGAGGAGGAAGGATAAGAAAATTCTGCTCTATTCTAGGGAACCAAAACCAAAGAATAAATCATGAATATGAATATAAAATAAAAACAAGAAATATACCTGTCATGGCTGCAACGTTAGTCAGTGACTGGGCTGTGCATCCATGAAAATGTATCCTAGATATGGAAATCAGAAACACATCTAAATTAGGTTCTGAATAAATTCTTGAAAATAATAATTCCTATCCCACAGCCAATCATCCTTACTCAAGAAAAAATCTCCGTAGCAAGAAGAGAATAGGTGTAATCGATTAAAAACAGGTGAGAAAATCACGTCAAAACAAAAAGGGGACGAGAGTCAGTTCAATTGCAGGGATGGCAAATTGATAGGGTGGGTCATGGCTTTGATGAGGAAGGATAAGAAAATTCTGCTCTATATTCTAGGGAACCAAAACCAAATAATAAATCATGGAAAAAACTCTGTATAACTGACTGAATCACAACTATGACGGATCCTTCCTTCTCTATCGGGTAAGTTTGTATCCTTCCGGAGCGCCCCACCAACCACATTGAATGCAGGTGCGGATTGAAAAGAAAGCGGGTATGCGGGAGAACGGGAGGGAGACTGGTATGAAACTTTCCGGGTGTGATAGATTTCTGGCATGAAACTTTCCGGGTGTGATAGATTTCGTTATTACCTATAATAAGAAATGACGAAAACTAATATTGATTTTCAGAGCGATTCTCCTCCTTGCCCGAGTAAGGGATATAAAAGGCCCTGTCCATGCTTCAATCCCGGTCCATGCTCTGGAAGACTTAGTCAATAGAAGCAACTAGGCTGGAATGTCGACCAAAAGGGAGAGGAGAGGGAGAGGAGGCGGAGGTTTGAGTGCTCCCGATGGCTGCCTTATATTATATTGGGCCTTTGATGAGGAAGGATAAGAAAATTCTGCTCTATATTCTAGGGAACCAAAACCAAATAGACTGCAAATTGCCTCCATCCATCCATCGTAGACTGCAAATTGCACATGCAAAATACCAAAGAAGAGAAGAAAATAAATATAACAGGTGGAATACAAAATTAAACAAATCTAACAGACATTATTACAGAAATTTGTTGGAAAAATAAGGTATCCATTACCTGACCCTGCATCCACAAAAGCAAATAGACTGCAAATTGCCTCCATCCATCCATCGTAGACTGCAAATTGCACATGCAAAATACCAAAGAAGAGAAGAAAATAAATATAACAGGTGGAATACATAATTAAACAAATCTAACAGACATTATTACAGAAATTTGTTGGAAAAATAAGGTATCCATTACCTGACCCTGCATCCACAAAAGCAAATAGACTGCAAATTGCCTCCATCCATCGTAGACTGCAAATTGCACATGCAAAATACCAAAGAAGAGAAGAAAATAAATATAACAGGTGGAATACAAAATTAAACAAATCTAACAGACATTATTACAGAAATTTGTTGGAAAAATAAGGTATCCATTACCTGACCCTGCATCCACAAAAGTATGAAAGAATCCTATAGTTGATCAGCCGCTCCATGAGTGCATTGATTCTTGCAGCCTCCCTGAGTGCATTGATTCTTGCACCAGTGCATCCTTACTCAGCTAGCCTAAAATTAAAATTAAACTCCCAGACTTCCGCTCTTTCATTTTCATTTCGTTAGAGAGATTTGAATTAAATTGGTGAGCAAGCGAGGCGAAGGGTTTTATAGGCCTAAAATTAAAATTAAACTCTCAGACTTCGGCTCTTTCATTTCCGTTAGAGAAATTTGAATTAAATTGGTTAGAGAAATTTGAATTAAATTGGTGAGCAAGCGAGGCGAAGGATTTTATAAACGGAGCGGAGCGGATGGCTTTTTATAAACGGAGCAGAGCGGAGCGGATGGACAATGAGACAAAAGAAATATCAATTAAACCAACTATTGAAAATCAATTAAACCCAACATTGAAAAGCATCCTTAGAGATTTTCGGTTGGTGGAAAACATGTGTTATATTGAAATGTCCAAAAGTTTGTCGAATTTTAATATTTAGCTATCACCGTGACTTTTATTCCAAAACAATCTAGCCAGAGAAAGCGAGTTATTCATTTGTCTGCGAAAAAGGCCTAATTATTCGGGAGAACTATTTGAAAGGACACATTTAATTAAGTGAATAGTGAACTATGGTGGAGAATATAATTGATAATTTAAATATTTAAAATTTAACAATGATGGGATACTGCGTTTTAAGATGGTTTTATCATTTTAGGATCCGCCAAGACCAAACCATTTTTGCACCTCATTTCTATGATAGGATATAATTACATCTTTAATCAAATTTTAGGCGATGGATATTATTAACATGAATTTAATATTTTATTGTTCAAAGTACATTCTAAATTTTTAAATTTATTATCCTAAAATTTTTAATATACTTGATTGTATAAACATAATTTATAATAACATAATTTAAAACGACAAATTTTTTTGTTCAAAGTACATCCTAATTTTTTTAAATTTAATACCCTAAAAATTTTAATATACTTGATTGTATAAACATAATTTAAAACGAATTTTTTTTATTTATTAGCGAAATTTAAAACAAAATCTACCCAAATCTGCTGTAAACACTTCTAAGCACTTACTCAAAATGTCACTATTGATAACGCACGCAACACAAATGCTTCAAGAAATGTCACTTCAGACAACCTGCATTGCATTGTTTTGGCCTGGGACGCAACACAAATGATTCAGTAAATTAGAGTGAAATGCATTGATTTCCCTATCATTTGACCTGCTGTAGCTTACCACCTGATTTGGCATCACCGGTATCTTTGAAATACTTGTATCCATGGGGCCCAATCTCCATTATAGCTTCCTACATTCCGGAGGATTCCTGCTGCCAATCTCCATTATAGCTTCCTACATTGTCCATATTTCTTTAGTTGAAAAATGTTTTCTCTGTCATTTATCGTGCGCGTGTGTTTTCTTGGTTATCTCATCAATCGCTTTCTCACGATAAACTACAATTTACTCCTAGGTCATCAAACACGGTAAATTACAATACACCTTTGAACAGTTGCCACAGTAAATTATAATTTACACACCACATAGCAATACAATATTCTATTCGCCCTATGAAAACTAGAGCATAAAACCCTTTTTACCTATGGGCGGAATTATAAACTGAAGCGGTGCAACGTAAAACTAAGTTGGTGCTTTTTTGGGAATGTAAATTATAAAGGTGGATATATAAATTTAGTAAGAGTTTTTCCTCTAATGTAAATCAAGGTAAATTTAGTAAGTGTTTTTTTGAATGTAAATTAAATGGTGTTTTTTTTAATGGTATATTATTTAAATTTCAAAAGCTTAGCTCATTCTTCATATTTATGTTTCCACTCATACTTATTCTAAATACATAAGAAGTCATGAATTTTTCCATGAATTTGTGTATAAGTTTGTTATTTGTTTTTTTTTTTACTTTTCACTTTTTTTTTAAAACCATTTTTTATTTATTTGAAGGACTAGTTTAGGTTGTCATATTATCCTTATAGAATCATTAGAAAATGTTTGTATTCATAATAGAAAGTCACATTTAAAATATATTCATTCATAATCTAAAAAATATTCACTCATAATTAAATTTTTAAACATGGATCTAATATCTTATTTGAATTTTAATAGCAAATAAACCACTTTCATAAATCTATTTCAATAGATATTTGAGTGCATGCATATATTCATAATGGTTTCAGATATGTTTATGCATTTTCCAAAAGTGTTTTTTGTTTGGGATAAGGTTGTTCATTCCATAGTTGTAAGGGAAGAAAGATAATCTAAGATGACTTAGTTGGGATTTTTTCTTCAAGGCCAAAATCCAATGACTAACATTTTTGGTATAACCAATTATCTATGAGGAACAAAACCCTCCTTAAATTTTGTATCTTTGTCTAATTTCACTTTAAGTAGAAATGAGAAAAAAAAAAGTATTTATCATGACTTCCCTTTCTTTGTGTGAGTGGAAGCCATTGAGCTTGAAGCCATGCCTCAAATATTTTTGGACATGACCATACCTAATTTACTTTCCCAAAGAAGAGAATTTATGCAAATAAAAGGGCATTGGTTTAAGGAATCTCACATGTAGCTCATTCTCTTCTCTTTTCTTGACAAACAAAATGGTTGGTTTACTTCTTTAGTATGGTTTTTTCTTTTTTTGCAATAAATATAGTCATAGCATTTAAGGTTTATATTTCTTACCTTGAAGGATGGGACTAAGAAGAGAGGGGGATTAAATCATTATTCACTTACATAAAAAGAATATAAAAAGAGTAAAAAATAATATTAAAAAAATATGGAATATTTAAAATGAAAGCTATATTAAGATAAAATTAGGGAATATATTACTATGAATATATAATATATAATAGTTATGATAAGTTTTGTCACCTTGTAGTGAAATACCTTGATTGTAACTTTTTTAGTGGCTAGGGAAAACCTTATCCATCGACAACCTTTGAAACTTTTTGAAGAAACCTTTCTAGTAGTATATCTTCCTCCCCTTGTGTCAGTTGAAGGACTTGTGTCCCTTCCTAGAGAAGGGACATCATTAGCACTAGATTGTGTTTTTTGCTCATTAATGGTCTCTTTGGTTGTAATCACTTCCTCAAACCTACGTTAAAGGTCCATAATCACTATGGAATTTTTTGATAACCACAAGGAAGAACCCTATGCTACTATGTTTAGATCTTTTGCTAGTGGAAAATCACTGAAGAAGAGTAAGTTTGTGAAACGAGTTGAGCCATCCCCGAGCTGGATATGCCTCTAAAGTTGAAGAGGAAGCCATAATGTTGCACAAGGAAGCTCTTATTGAAAAGTTTACTAGTCTTTTTTGCACCCTCAAGAAGTCCAAGCATGGATCTCAAAGCGCCAAGCTATTGTCCCATGTCAAATCTTTGGTTATTATTGTGGCCAAGATTATTATTTGTTTTTATTTGACAACGAGGAAGGACAAGATAAAATATTCAAATCAAGTCCCTGCTTCATCAATTCCAAGGGATAATTCCTTACCCACTAGACCTTGGACTTTGATTTATTCATGGAAATATCAACTATGCTAGTGTGAGTGAGATCGTCACATCTCCCAATCCTTTTATAAGACCTTTTAGGAAACAATTTGGGTCATTATATAGATTGGGCTTATCTTAAAAAGGAATATTTACTCTTGTGCTAGAATTTGGTTAGAAATTGATCTACAAAAGGGTATGCCAAAGGCAATCCAATTCAATATGGAGGGTTAGAGCTATGCATAGACCCTTGATGATGATTAAATTCTCGTTAGGTGTAACTCTTGTCATGATTATAGACACTTTGTAAAAGGTTGTTAAAAAATCCAAGGAACATGACACCATTTAAAGTGGGGCCTCATTTCCTTAAACAAAGAACATGAATCATATAAACAAGTATCTAGAATGTATAAGAAGTGATAGCCCAAGGGATATTTGTGTGCAAAAAGACCTCCCAACCAACAACATATTTGGTGTAATTGAGAAAGAATATGAGGAAAAAGCAAAGGTGGAAGTAAATAAAATTGATCCACCAAATCAAGAGGAACCCACTAGAATCGAAACCCATGAGGACCAACTGGAAGTGGTAGAGAAAAATCCAAAGCCTCGGTCACTGCATTCAACCAAAAGCTCATATATTTCAGTATCAAACAATGTGAAGGCATCTACACTTGTGGTTTTGACACCCTCCTTGTTACAGGTCATTTTGTCACATCCAATCAAATGGTTGTGAAATAGGATCAATCAACATCCATTGACACTTTGCATTCATCCCCAGCAAAGCCAAGGGCATTCTCTCTCCAAAAGTTCCAAGAATTATGGGTTAAACAACTCAAAACCCTAATTTTTGGACTCATCACACTTAGCCTTCATGCAAATTGCAGTGTTGCAATTTGTACACAGAGAAATAATGCCTAAAGGAAATATATTAGTGATGGAGTTTTCAAAATTTTCAAGTTTATTTTTTTAATAAAAATTTAGAGTTGAATCAAAAGAAATTATTGCAATGCAATGAATAAAATAGAGTTAAAGTGTTGAGTAATTTTATTAATAACGAAATATTTGAACCGAAGTGGTTAGTAACATAGACGAATATACAACCATAAAAAGAACCCTTAACGGGCCAATGAGTGTTGAACTAGAACATATCTAGCATCGTAGATATGAAATCTACACCTACCCTCTTGTTATTACAAGTGTGTTTCCTAGACCTGGTTTTGATGTCCTCGAAGCTTCATTCCTAACCAACATCTTCACAATCTTCTTGTAAGGATCCTTGATTATGGCTCCTTCTTTTGCTTGTTATTCAAAATAAAATTTAAATCTCTTGATTTAATCCTATTGAGAAACTACAAACTCTTTGAACAAAGTACCTATAATTATAATTTTCCATGTAATTATTTGGGGCATATGAATTTGTTATTTGAGAGGTGAAATCAAAATTGACTCACTTAAAAATTCAATATAATTTACAAATATATAATACCATTATAAACATATGGTACAATGATATCATATAATAGCATGACATCGTGAGACACATTTGTCTTACATTATAATAAATTCAACACCCCTTAATCTTAGTTCTTTTGAAATCCTCCTTATGTATCTTAGCATTTTGTTTTTTTTTTGAAGGAGAAGAGTTAGTGTAAGATTTTTTTTTTTAATTAAATATTTTAGACTCTTTATTCTTTCTTGGTCCACCAGGGCCCTTAAACTCCCTTGATAATAACTTCATGATTTGGGGGTTTTATTACTTTCTTCACTAATTTTTTTTACTATTTCACATTTTCCATGAGCCTTGATTTTAGTTACTTTAAGTTCCACAGTTTCATCTTTCTTTGCTTTTATTCTAGGCTTTTTATGCTACCTTTCATATTCTCTCAAGGAAGATGGGGTAATCTAAGAGAATCAAACAGGGTGAAAGCAAATGGCAAAGGGATATTCCATCCCTTCAGTGGAGAGTTATGCATTTTTCCATCATTATTTGGGTTTCTTAGCAAGCCCTTGTGAGAGTGTCATGAAATGGTTACTTATGAGCATTTTTGTATGGGAACAATATTTGCTAGGATGAATTTTCCCTTCTTACTCATTTTAATGTGTTGGTTTGTTTTATCAATTATCGTTTATTTATTTTCTCAACACCTCATACTTATTCTGAATACATAATACGTCATGAATTTTTCCACGAGTTTATGTATAAGTTTGTCCTTTGTCTTTCGTGGACTTCTAACTTTTTTAAAGTCATCTCCTTCTTCATTTTAGGACCTAGTTTAGGTTGTCATGTTCTCCATATAGAATCATTGGAAAATGTTTGTACTCATAACAGAAGTCACATTTAAAATATATTCGCTCATAATCAAGTTTTTAGACATGGATCTAAGATCTTATTTGAATTTTAATCACGAATAAGCCACTTTCATAAATATACTTCAATAGACATTTGAGTGCATGCATATATCGATAATGGCTTCAGATATGTTTATGTATTTTCCAAACATATTTTTGGTTAGGGATAAGATTGTTCATTCCATGGTTGTAAGGGAAGAAAGGTAGTTTGAGATGAATTATTTGGAACTCCTTCTTCAAGCTCAAAATCCATTGACTAACATTTTTGGTAAAAACCATTATCTATGAGGAGAAAAACCCTCCTTAAAATTTTTATCTTTGTCTAATTTCACTTCAAATAAAAATGAGAAATAAAAATATTTACCATAGTACAAGTGACTTCCCTTTCCTTGTGTGAGTGGAATCCATTGAGCTTGAAGCCATGACTCAAATATTTTTGGACATGGCCATACCTTATTTACTTTCCCAAAGAAGGGAATTTATGCAAATAAAAGGCCATTGGTTTAAGAAATCTCACATGTATCCACATAAGTCCTCCTCTTCTCTTTTCTTGACAAAAAAAATGGTTGATTTACTTCTTTAATATGGTTATTTCGTTTTTTGCAATAAATATAGTCGTAACATTTAAGGTTTCTATTTCTTACCTTGTAGGATGGGATTAAGAGGAGAAGGGGATTAAATAATTATTCACTTACATAAAAATAATATAAAAATAGTAAAAAATAATGTAAAGAAAGTTGGAAAACTTAAAATTGAAAGCTATATTAATATAAAATTATGGAATATATTACTATGAATATATAATATATATAATATTTATGATAAGTTTTATCACCTTCTAGTGAATTTCCTTGATTGTAACTTTTTCAATGGCTAGGGAAAACCTTATCCATCAACAATCTTTGAAACTTTTTGAAGAACCCTTTATGGCAGTATATCTTCCTCCCCTTATGTCAGTTGAAGGACTTGTGTACCCTTCCTAGAGAAGGGACATCATTAGCACTAGATTGTGGTTTTTTCTCATTAGTGTTCTCTTTGGTTGTAATCACTTCCTCAAACCTACATTGAAGGTCCATAATCACCATGGAGTTTTTCAATAACCATAAGGAAGAACCCTATTCTACTATGTTTAGATCTTTTGTTGGTGGAAAATGCCTAAAGAAGAGTAGGTTTGTGAAAATAGTTGAAGCCATCCTCGAGTTGGATATGTCTCTAGAGTTGAAGAGGAAATCCATAATGTTGCACAATGAAGATCTTATTGAAAAGTTTACAAGAATTTTCTGCACCCTCGAGAAGTCCAAGTATGGATCTCAAAGCACCAAGTTATTGTCCCATGTCAAATCTTTGGTTATTATTGTGGCCAAGATTATTATTTGTTTTTATTTGACAATAAGGAAGAACATGATAAAATATTCAAATCATGTCCCTACTTCATCAATTCCAAGGGATTATTCCTTAGCCACTAGACCTTGGACTTTGGTTCATTTGTGGAAATATTAACTATCCTAGTGTGAGTGACATTTCCCATCTCCCAATCCTTTCATAAGACAAAGATTCTCTTAAATCCAATGGAAACAATTTGGGTCATTATATAAATCAGGGTTATCTTAAAAGGAATATTTACTCTTGTGCTAGAATTTGGTTAGAAATAGATCTACAAAAGGGTATGCCAAAGACAATCCAATTCAATATGGAGGGTGTTGGAAATAATACTGAGAGGGGGGGTGAATCAGTATTATCAGATCAATAACTTAATTTTCAAAACTGATTTGTATACACTACTTCAACTCAGTGAACTAGTGTGTATACACAACTATACTTAATGAAACCAACGCACATGCATAGATCTTTTGATTTACCCAAATTATCATGTATTGAACTTTATCAGGAATTCATTAGACAGTGCAGTAAAAGCAGAATAAAGCATCACACATGAACACCAAGATATAAGGTGGAAACCCAATGTGGGTGAAAACCACCTACTACTGTCGTCTATGTCTTCTTTTAATAATAAGAAAATTTTGTTTACAATTTTTGTACTGGTGCAGTCTTATACCAGTACGCAGGCTTCTACCTACAGAAGGCTACAACCTTCTCTCGTTTTCGAGCTTCTACTGGAAGGAAGCTACAACCCCCTAGATCTTGTACTAGCTGATATGTTTACTAGTACGTAGGTGCCGGCCTACAGAAGGCTACAACCTTCTCTTTTCTTCCAGGGACCACATTTCATCAATTTTCAGACTAGATCCATAAACAACTTCATTCAATCATCAAATATATCTGCATCAACCAATCTCCTTTACAACCGAATCAATCACTCACTTTGACAACCCATCAATCTAATCATTCAAAATGATGTCACTAGAATACAGTAACCAGTACCCAAGCCAAAACCCAGAACACTGCAACAACAAACAGAAGAAACGAAAACATATTTTAAAAGGTATACGCTACTTCCATGTGTTGAACCTGTGTGCATACACACCTTCCTCAAAGCGAACCAGCGTACAGATCTTCAAATCAAATTTATGATGTATACGCTACTTTGATATGCAGAACCAACGTGTATACGCTTCTTTTCTAAAGTGAACCTATGTATAGATCTATAAATTATGATTTAAACATTACGACTATTCCAGACTTCGGCCATACCCAGATCATCATATTTACAGACTACAACATGCGCCAGTTAGTTAGATATATGATCAAACCACATAAATATAATTCACTTCAAGCCTTAAGATCTTGATACATCACTAGTTCTTATCTTTCATAAAACGCTAAGGCTCATCCTTGGTTCGGATCAAGCACAACACCATAAGCCAATAACCTGCATATTAGATCTCATACTTCATCAGATATTTGATACTTGCACACCTTGGCCTAATGCTTTTCTCCTCCTTTTATAGTTTTAGGCCTTTCTTAATACCATGGACCAAAAACATCTAAGACCAATACCTTGGACCCAATACCTGGGATCAATACCTCGGACCAGATACCTTGGACCAATACCATGGATCAAAATACCATGGACCAAATATTTTGGACCAAAAATTTAGTTTTCCAAGGTATACGCCCTTTTCCTTCCATGAAAGTGTGTGTGTACGTATATGCGACTTGTATATAGTGAATCTGCGTGTATACGCAACTTGGTCAATGGTGAACCTGCGTATACCTATCTTTTCTTCATTCTATGAAGATTGGTCTGCAATTATTTTTTGTTTGCCTGGTATACTTTCTGAACTGATTCCTTGAAGCTGCCCTGCATTTCATCACATCTGTGAACACCGTTGTCATGCATTCTTTCACATCCGATATCTCTTCTATAGATTTTTTCTGCTACAAGTGGGCTGCCATCAAGTACAACACATACATCATAATGCCAACAAACGGTTGGAGCTATGCATAGACCCTTGATGATGAATAAATTCTCTTTAGGTGTAATTCTTGTCATGATTATGGTCACTTTGTAAAAGTTTGTTAAAAAATCCAAGGAAGAATACATCATTTGAAGTAGGGCCTTGTTCCCTTAAACAAAGAACATGAATCAAATAAACAAGTATCTAGAATGTATAAAAAGTGATAGCCCAAGGGATATTTCTGTGCAAAAATACCTCCCAACCAACAACATATTTGGTGTACTTGAGCAATAAGATGAGGAAAATGAAATGGTGGAAATAAATCAAATTGATCCACTAAATCAAGAGGAACCCACTAGAATCGAAGCCCATGAGGACCAATTGGAAGTGGTAGAGGAAATTTCAAAGAATCAATCACTTTCTTCAATCAAAAGCTCATATATTTCAGTATCAAACAATTTGAAGTCATCTACATTTGTAGTTTTAACAGCCTCCCTGTTACAGATCATTTTGTGACATCCAATAAAATGGCCTTGAAACTGGATCAATCAACATCCATTAACACTTTTCATTCATCCCCTGCAAATCCAAGAGCATCCTCTCACTAAAAGTTCCAAGAATTATGGGTAAAACAAATAAACCCCTAATTTTTTGACCCATCACACTTAGCCTTCATGCAAACTGCACTGTTGCAAGTTGTACATAGAGAAACAACACTGACCAACACATGTTGCTTTCACTGTAAGTTTGATGGCCCATGGAATTCAGTAAAAATAAAAATAAAAATTGATTCTTCTCTTTCTAGAAGCTTCCCAAGTGGTTTTAACTATTTACTTTTGAATACATCTTGAACTCCTACTCTTGAGGTCTTATCTCTTATCCCTAGAAATTATCCTCCCTCTAATGAGGATCTAAGTCCTAGAATGGTAAACCCCAAACCGCCTCTTTTACCCTATAAATTCATTGCCTCCCATAGAGTATGGGTTGGATTTTGGAGGCTCTTACTTATGTCGTCATTTTGTTGCTTTGTGCCTAAGGATCGTTTATTCATCCATGCACTTGAGTTGTTATTGAAGGCTTTCTTTGTGGAGAACGAAGGACAAGATAGTTGGGAGACATCTACAAGGTCAAGATCCGAAGGGTTGCATTTTCTCCTACATTCATTAATATAAAAAGTGTTTTGTTTTCATATATATATGTCTCATTTATGCATATGTAGATCAATGCCTTCTTGGATCATTGTTTAGAGATGTTAGTATATGTTATTTCTATATTTTGGTTCTCGTGCTTTTTTTAGTTGTTTTGTAGGTTCCACTTTTAGCATTTGGAGTTGGAGCTAGAGCTTACAAGAAAGGACAAGAGGAGATATTGCATTGGATTTCAAGTAAGTCTTTCTTCCATATTCTAAAATTTCTAAGGAAAACATAAGCCCTTTTTCTATGTTGTTTCTAGATCAAGCCACTAGATCTAGGGAGTTTTCTTTTGTCCACAGAAGGAAATTATTCATCAAACAACTTGGCAACCATACTAGGGAATGAGATGCTCCTTTAGTTGTTTCCATTGCCTAGTATTTTAGGACCTTTGACAATGACTCATTTTGACTTGTTTAGACAGCTATAATTCCTAGAAAACTATAATTTTGAGCTTGGTAGTGTTTGTCTTTTTCCTTTTGAGTAAAATTAGCCCCAACGCACATTTTGTTCTAAGGCAGAGCGACCCAACCCACTTCTCTCTCTTTGTAAGCGTGATGACTCACATTGGTTGTCATATATAGACTGCGATGATCCTGTAGGATGCAAAGATTTTCATTTTTATGCCTTCGTTCTTTTTTTATTCTAGTGATTTTTCGTGAGTCTCTCAACTGGTCAATGTCTAAGCAATGCTAGTAGTCCGTTTAAATTTGAGTTTGATTGCCTTTTGATGAGAGTTTGATTGTTTTTGTTTCTTCTAGTCAATTAGGGTTTTTTCTTTGCTTGATTGTTGATTTGATAAAATATTTTGATATTACAGTTTCATTTTGTGTGAATTCTTTTAATTCAATAATCTAGTCTCATTTCATTTTTCATTGCATTTGAAAATTGAAAAGGAAAATAAAATTTAAAAAATCATTTTCTTCATGCATTAGGGCTTTGAATTGAATTGGAATAGTACATTTGAAGATCTTAATTAGGAATTTCTTGTTTGTTGCATCATTGTTTGAAAAATATTCGTTCCCTTAGATAGATCTTGATTGAATGAAAAAGAGTTATTTTAATCATTCTAGTTGCATTATAGGAAATCTAGGTGAATTCATTTCCCGAGCCTTGAAACTGAAACTTTAATCAAGATAAACTTTGAAATTTATTCAATTAACCTAAGGAGCACTTGGAATATTAGTGACACACATAGTGTTCTAAGCTAGAAAACGTGTTCCGGTGTCGTTAAACGTAGGTGTTGTTGTTACTTGCCAGCATTACATCCGATGATGGTTGGTTTTCGACTTACCCGTAGTAAATCAGAATGTTCTTCTACATACTTTTGAGTATATATGAAAATGCTCCACATACATCTGAGTATATCTAAACGCCCACATCGTACGGTTACACATTAGACAACACTACTACGGACTGTGCTTCCACATACATCCAGGTATATTTTGGAAGGCTACACTAGGTTGTAATCCTGCCATAGGTAACGAAGTCAGACGCCTTGTTAACTGTGATACGTAGAACAAAGCATTCAAGGATATTGCCTGCATGTACCGAAAACGGTAGGTAGCAATTCACAATGACTTAGAAAACCCTTTTGCCTAGTTACCCATTTTTATTTTTATTTATGTCTTTATTTTTCTAAAATTAATTAATCCACTGTGGAAGAACACCCTGAACACCCCCGTTGTTCACGTAGAATGCAAATATTTCCTCCTCTACCTCCATGGACAACACCTAGTTATCGTAAGAATAAGAAAATACAAACTATTGAACCTGGTACATTGGAAGCTACCCCTTATGAAACCACATCTGAGATTAATCAACCAAAAACATCACTTCCTATCGAATCTAAAATTACATCTTTACAAATTAGTGAGTTTGAAGCAGTGGAAACTGAAACTCTTAAGTCATTATAACCTGAAATCATTGAATGTAAATTTGTAAATTCAAACACTTTACAACCTGAGGTTATACAACCTAAGGAACCACAAATAACTAAACCAACTACTTCAGGAACTTATTCTTCTTTTCTTCTGCCTTTATCTCAACCATAACTTGTGTTTTTGGGTCGTCACGGAGAACCACTTCCACCTCGTCTTTTGAGTATTGAGGAAATTCCTTAGGAAGAGTCTTATTGACCTTGATCTCTTGTATAATTTACATATACTCCTCTTTATCAAGGCTTTCCTTTTGGTGCCCTTGATACTCATTTAGAAGCTCCTTTACATGAAACTCCTTGTTTTAATTCACCTTTGAACTTTCCTTGGAAAATTCCTTTAAGAAGTGTAACCGTGTCTAAGTCAGCGACGATTTCTCGACCTATATTTGCTATCATGAGTGAATTGATCGAAGTTGTAACAACTTTTATGTTTTCCACTTCACTAGAAAATCACTTGTTTGGTGGTTTGTCAGTGCCACTTAGCTACCAGTTGTTGTCTGAAACCTTTTTTGGTGCGTCGACTAGTCCTTGGACTTCTCATTTACCATCTTCATATGGAATATCATTTGTCTGTCCTTAATGAGTACCTCACAACCTATTCAACCTATTACGCCCCAACCTCATTTAGAGTAGAAATATGGTGTGTTTCTTAGTGGATTAGGACACCTACAACAACCTACTCCATCCTATACTTGGAACCCTCCCCCTAGGGTGTAGTTGCCTCTATTCACTCCTTATCCTTCAACTAGGGGTCAATATTTTGCTAGAATTTTCTCGTATGCTGATCAGATGTTGCATGTTGGTGCCCTGCCTTATTCGAGTCCTCTTCCTATGGGTTCCCCATTTCCAGTAATGGTTTCTCCTCCTTGGAATCCTACCTTGTCTATTCAACTTGGTTTGGTCTTAACTCAAATCACGACCTCTCAACCTACTCTGGTTATGCCTCAGGTTCCTACTTGTCAATCTATTCTATCCATACCTCAACCCGCCCAAGTTATGCTTCAAATGGGTCAACTTGATCAAGTTGTATCCCAAATAGAAACTAGTCAAATGATACCGGGGATTTCTCAAATTCCCTCTATCCATCCTATTCAAGGTGTATTACAAACTCGACTTAACCCACTTGGTTAGACTATTCCATAGATGCGAGTTAACCAACCTGTTCAAAGCATGCCACAAGTGTCAACTAGTTAGCCTAGTATTGGAATGATGCAAATTCCATCTGGGCAATCATTCCAAGGCATCCCCAAATTCATGTTGGCCAAAAAACTATACCACAAATACCTTATCAAAGCCAAGGGTCCATAGCTTTAAACTAAGCGTGTCTAATGGATGACAACCAAGGGTCATTGCAATATACAAGAGAAAGAGTCAGGCTCTCACTCTCCAAGGTGTACACATGTCAAGAGATCAATCCTTAAGTGTTGGACTCTCCAAGCATGGGTTCCAAATGACATCCAAGGGTCGTTGCATCCCTACGTAAAGCTTTGCCAATATTTCTCCAAAAGGTAATAAGGTGGCAACAATTAGCATATCTCCATTAGTATCATATGTTAAGCAGAGCAACCAACTCAACAACATCCACGTTAAGAATTCTTTGGCAACAAAAATATGAAATCGCCAACACATCCACAACATTTCCCTTTAACATTCTCGTGGGGAATCAAATATGGAATTTTGGCCTAAAAGATATTTGACCAAGTAAATATTATATCGCATTGGAGCATACGCTTTGCGTAAGAGTATCCATGCACTATATGTTCAACTTGGACAACAAGAATCCTCATCATGTGAATTGTCTAACACTTCAAGCCCATTAATGTAGAGAGCATCACCGGAGGATTTATCTCTTTACATGTGTACAAGTTGGAAAGTGAATGCTTGAATTCGATACCTTATCTTGTAGATTAGGCACATGATTCAAGAAATTAAAGAAAATTCAGAAAAATTGGCAAACATTTAGATTGTTTTACTCCTCTAATCAAATCTACTTGTAACGAAGTTTTGTAACTGTATTTAGACATACGGGCCTTCCCTTTGTAGCTTTGCTTCACTAAAAGATAACTTCTTGTACTAATTGAGGTTCCTTATTTCACATTGGACACAAACTAGCTTGCATGACTTGCCCTAAACACCTAGAATGCATCTTAGCCCCAAATTAGGCTCTGGATTATTCACGTGCATCCTTGGATCACTATGCTGGAAGAGCTTTTATAATGTAAACTTAGAAAATCTCCTAGAGGACTTGGATGATATAAGTGAGAAATTAATGATGGACTTCGTGGTATTCATGATAGTTTGGTGTGCGCCCTTTGACGTGGCTACAAGTGCCTTAGTGTGATGCCTCGCTAGACCACGTTTTCTAGTTATGGTTTGTTGTTGATGGTGGATACCCTAGCTAGGATTTGGAAGCATTCCAGGTGTCCACATTGTTCTTTTTCTTTCAACAATGGGTCATCCCCGAGTTGGGGCTTCAACACTATTAGGTAATAACTCATCCAAATCCACGTACACATCACGTACCATTAACATGCTAAGGTGCCAAATCATAGTAACCTCCAACCTATAGGCTCACACCCCCAATCAACCTGCACCCAAGAATGCACACCCCTCTCTGCACTTGCAATCCCTCAACCTATGCCACTACCTCCAAGGCATCTTAGTCAACCGGAAAGAGACGTTCTCAGAATCCTGGGCTCGAAGAGTTGTTGCTGCTCTTTGAACTTGCCAAGTATGCTCCAAGTCCTTATATCAAACCCTTGAATCCTCCAACCTCCTGGTTCACATCCCCCATCAACCTGCACATAGGCAATGTACACCCTTTTCCGCACCTAAGGTTCGTCGGGATATGCATGTGGGGAATCAAGGGTGGACTTGTAGGTATTCATGTGAGTTTGTTGTTCACTCTTTGAAGTGGCTACAAGTATGTTAGTGTGTTGCCATGCTAGGTCATCTTCACTAGTTATGGTTTCTGGTTGATGGCGGATGCCCTAGCTAGTGTTTGGAAACATTTGAAGTGTCCTATCCTATGACAAACATGAACGACATGTACCAACTTGTCATAGGTTAATTGGCCTGTACTTATAACTTTATTGTTTGTAGAAATGAAGTACATTTCTATCCACAATTTCTATAGTTGAGGATCTAATTTTTACCATATATTCACATAGAGATTAGAGTAGTTTATGGTGTTGCTCATCTATGCTAATTTAGCATCTTGTACCCATCATTGTAAATTGAATATAGGAGTCAACAAATAATTGTGTTTCGTTAATGAGACTATATTAGAGTCGTTATAATTGTATTGATGTGAGGGTTGAAGGAGCTAGGGTTTGTAACAACAAAAATCTAGAGAAGACATGATCTACTAGGGTTTGATGTATTTGGGTGACAAGGAACTAGGATATGTGGCGAAGAGATAAGTGAGAAATTAATGGGTGGCTTGGTGGTATTCATGCTAGTTTGTTGGGCACCCTTTGAAGTGGCTACAAGTGGCTTAGTGAGATGCCTTCCTATACCATGTTTGCTAGTTATTGTTTGTTGTTGATGGTGGATACCCTATCTAGGATTTAAAAGCATTCCAAGTGTCCTAATATTTTTCAAGCTTAATGGACATGCTGTGTCAACTTTTGATAAGCTAGTTGGTACGTACTTGTAACTTCATTTGTTGTCAAACAAAAGTACCCTGATGCCCACAATTTTTATACATGTAGATCTCACTTTTAGAGTATATTCCCATGGAAACTAAGAAGTTTCTAATGTTGGGAACAAATGCAAATTTAATATAATAGTGAGTAGAATTTGTTGAGTAAGATGATTGGATGATTGGATGCTTGAATCAGACAACAAGGAATCTCTCTATGAGAAGTGCTTGACATTTGGAACCCATGCTTGGAGAGTCCAACACTTGAGGATTGATCTCTTGACATGTGTACACCTTGGAGAGTGAGAGCCCGACTCTTTCTCTTGTAATTCTTAAGGTGGCTGCTTTGCCTAACATATGATCCTAATGGAGATATGATAATTGTTGCCAACTTATTACCTTTTGGAGAAATATTGGCAAAGCTTGACGTAGGGATGCAACGACCCTTGGATGTCATTCGTTAGACACCCTTAATTTAAGGCTATGGGCCACTTTAGTGTTAGTGGGCGCCCACTAACAATAATGTGGTCCATAGCCTTAAACTAAGGGTGTCTAATGAATGACATCCAAGGGTCGTTGCATCCCTACGTCAAGCTTTGCCAATATTTCTCCAAAAGATAATAAGTTGGCAACAATTAGCATATCTCCATTAGGATCATATGTTTGGCAAAGCAGCCAACTCAACAACATCCACCTTAAGAATTCCTTGGCAAAAAAAATAAGAAATCACCAACACATCCACAACATTCCCCTTTAACATTCTCGTGGGTAATAAAATATGGAATTTTGGCCTAAAGGATATTTGACCAAGTAAATATTATATCGCATTGGAGCATATGCGTTGAGTAAGAGCATCCATGCACTATATGTTCAGCTTGGACAACAAGAATCCTCATCATGTGAATTGTCTAACACTTCAAGCCCATTAATGTAGAGAGCATCACTGAAGGATTTAACTCTTTACATGTGTACAAGTTGGAAAGTGAACGCTTGAATTCAATACCTTATATTGTAGATTAGGCACATGATTCAAGAAATTCAAGAAAATTCAGAAAATTTGGCAAACATTTCGATTGTTTTACTCCTTTAATCAAATCTACTTGTAACGAAGTTTTGTAACTGTATTTAGACATATGGGCCTCCCCTTTGTAGCTCTGCTTCACTAAAATATAACTTCTTGTACTAATTGAGGTTCCTTATTTCACATTGGACACAAACTAGCTTGCATGACTTGCCCTAAACACCTAGAATGCATCTTAGCCCCCACTTAGGCCCTAGATTATTCACATGGATCCTTGGATCACTATGCTGGAAGAGATTTTATAATGTAAACTTAGAAAATCTCCTAGAGGACTTGGATGATATAAGTGAGAAATTAATGATGGACTTTGTGGTATTCATGCTACTTTGGTGTGCACCCTTTGACATGGCGACAAGTGGCTTAGTGTGATGCCTCGCTAGACCACGTTTTCTAGTTATGGTTTGGTGTTGATGGTGGATACTCGAGCTAGGGTTTGGAAGTATTCCAGGTGTACACATCATTCTTTTTCTTTCAACAATGGGTCATCCCCGAGTTTGGGCTTCAACACCATTAGGTAATAACTCAGCCAAATCCGTGTACACATCTGGTACCATTAACATACTAAGGTGCCAAACCGTAGGAACCTCCAACCTATAGGCTCACACCCCCAATCAACCTGCACCCAAGAATGCACACCCTTCTCTACACTTGTGATCCCTCAACCTATGCCACTACCTCCAGGGCATCTTACTCAACCGTAAAGAGACGTTCTCAGACCCCTGCGACTCGAAGAGTTCTTGTTGCTCTTTGACCTTGCCAAGTACGCTCCAAGTCTTTATATCACACCCTTGAATCCTCCAACCTCTTGGTTCACATCCCCCATCAGCCTACACATAGGCAATGTACACCCTTTTCTGCACCTAAGGTTCATCGGGCTATGCATGTGGGGAATCAAGGGTGGACTTGTAGGTATTCATGCGAGTCTGTTGTTCACTTTTTGAAGTGGCTACAAGTATCTTAGTGTGATTCCTTGCTGGGCCATCTTCACTAGTTATGGTTTCTTGTTGATGGTGGATGCCCTAGCTAGTGTTTGGAAACATTTGAAGTGTCCTATCCTATGACAAGCATGAACGACATGTACCAACTTGTCATAGGCTAACTAGCCTGTACTTCTAATTTTATTGTTTGTAGAAATGAAGTACATTACTATCCACAATTTCTGTAGTTGAGGATGCAACTTTTACCATATATTCACATAGAGATTAGAGTAGTTTATGGTGTTGCTCATATATGCTAATTTAGCATCTTGTGCCCATCATTGTAAATTGAATATAGGAGTCAACAAATAATTGTATTTCACTAATGAGACTATATTAGAGTTGTTATCATTGTATTGATGTGAGGGTTGAAGGAGCTACGGTTTGTGACAACCAAAAACTAGGAAAGACATGATCTACTAGGGTTTGATATATTTGGGTGACAAGGAACTAGGATATGTGACGAAGAGATAACTGAAAAATTAATGGTCGTCTTAGTGGTATTCATGCTAGTTTGTTGGACACTCTTTGAAGTGGCTACAAGTGGCTTAGTGAGATGCCTTCCTATACCATGTTTGCTAGTTATTGTTTGTTGTTGATGATGGATACCCTATCTAGGATTTAGAAACATTCCAAGTGTCCTACTATTTTTCAAGCATAATGGACATGTTGTGCCAAATTTTGATAAGCTAGTTGGTATGTATTGTAGCTTCATTTATTGTATAACGAAAGTACCCTGATGTCCACACATTATATACATGTAGATCTGACTTTTAGAGTATATTCCCATGGAAATTAAGAAGTTTCTAATGTTGGGTACAAATGCTAATTTAATATAATAGTGAGTAGAATTTGTTGAGTAAGATGATTGGACGATTGGATGCTTGAATCAGAAAACAAAGATCCTTTCTATGAAAAGTGCTTGACATTTGGAACCCATGCTTGGAGAGTCCAACACGTGAGGATTGATCTCTTGAAATTTGTATACCTTGGAGAGTGAGAGCTTGATTCTTTCTCTTGTATATTGCAATGGCCCTTGGATGTCATTCATTAGACACCCTTAGTTTAAGGCTATGGGCCACATTAGTGTTAGTGGGCACCCACTAACACTAATGTGGCCCATAGCCTTAAACGAAGGGTGTCTAATGAATGACATCCAAGGGTCGTTGCATCCCTATGTCAAGCTTTGCCAATATTTCTCCAAAAGGTAATAAGGTGGCAACAATTAGCATATCTCCATTATGATCATATGTTAGGAAGAGCAGCCAACGCAACAACATCCACCTTAAGAATTTCCTGGCAACAAAAATAAGAAATCTCCAATATATCCACAACATTCCCCTTTAACATTCTCGTGGGAAATCAAATATGGAATTTTGGCACAAAATATATTTGACCAAGTAAATATTATGTAAAAATTTCTCGATTTCCCACCCCGATTTTCAGTTTCACCTTATTTCTCCAAAATAGTTAAACGCCCTTTCCCATATCCATACATTCAACAACTGGAAAATAAATTTTGCTGAAAACACAAAGTCTAGAAATATTACAGAATGCTGGAAAATGCAGAAATAAAAATCAGCACATACAAACAGCCATTCAACACATTTAAACACAGTGATTTTTTGTCAAGGTGACCCTCGAAAAGCCCCCTACAACTCTTGGGGAAAACCAGTTCGAAAGCTCCTTATTTCTGGAAAATGCTTTTTACAGTGAGAGAAATACTCAGCAAAAAATCAGCAAGCAAACTTTTACAACTTATCTCATTTTCCGTACCTCACAGCCAACTGGAAAAATTTGCAAACAGTAAAACAGAACAGCAATAAATGTTGTACGGCCTCCTCGATTTTTGTGCCCAAATTTTAGCCTTAAATGTTGTTGTACGGACTGCCTAGAAAAGCGTGCAAGCTGCCATAAATGTTGTTGTACGGATTCCTCGATTTCTGTGCAGAAAAACAGTAGTACAGCTGTACAGTTCTACCTAGAAATGTGTGCCAAGGTACAACCACTTGCTGTATGGATTTCTGCTCCTCGATTTCTGTGCACTTGCTGTATGGATTTCTAGAAAATCGTGCCCAATATCTGCCTTTCACTGTGTGCTAACTCAGTTGTACGGACTTGCTAAAATGCTGCCTTGGAATGTGTGTCAAGCTGCTGCCTCCTTCTCCTCCATGTCCAGAAATCTCTCTTGCTCTCTTGCTCTCCTTCTTTCAATCTACTCATGAAAGAATGAATGACCTTTTCCTCCTTTCCCTCCTTTAATCTAACCCTAAGTGACTTTTGGGGATCCCTAAATCCAATCGCTGAAATAGATTGAGATCTAGCGCTGAGATTAAATGCTCATTTAAATCTCACTTTCTATTTTTTAATTCACCCCACTTTAATAAAGACCCACTTAGTCATTTATGTCCAAAGTTACTTTTCCTTTCTAATTTTACATTAACTTTATTAAAGTCACTTTAAAATTAGACTTTAGTAACTTTATCACTTAAAGTCACTTTTAAATTAAATTTGACTTTATAAAAATTATAAAATCACTTTAGGAGAAAAATTAAATTCTTTTGAACACTTTTCCCTAAGCCAAAGATTAAAGCCTTAGGGAACCACCTGTCCTCTGGTACCAAATTTCGACACTCCCTCTTACCGAGGAAGGGGTTCCTCACCACACCCCTCTTGTCTCTGGAGTAGACATGCTTGCCCTGTGGTAAGGCTTTGGTAAGAATATCTGCATCCTGCTCATCAGTGGGAATATACTCAAGCTTCATAGCTCCCTTCTGAACATAGTCTCTGATGAAATGATATTTGATCCCGATATGCTTTGACCTGTCATGAAATACTGGATTCTCCGTGAGTTTAATGCAACTCTGATTATCAAAGTAAATCACTGAAGGTCTCAACGGCTGACCAAATAAGCCAAACAACATCTTGCAAATCCAAATGGCCTCACAACTAGCTAAATTGGCTACCATATACTCTGCTTCCGCTGATCTCAATGCTACTGACTGCTGCTTCCGGCTGAACCATGACACCACTGTCGAACCCCACCCAAAACAACACCCTGAAGCGCTCTTCCTATCAGAAGCACAACCTGCCCAATTAGAATCAGTATAACCTGCCAATCTCACTCCATCCCCCTGCCTGTAGTCCAGACCATAATCCACTGTCCCCTGCAAGTACCGCAAAATGTGTTTTGCAGCCACCCAGTGAACCTTCCTAGGCTCACACATAAACTGACTCATCGTGTTGACTACAAAACAAATATCTGGTCTAGTGTTGACCAAATACATCAAAGAACCAATCAGCTGCCTGTACAATGTGGGATCCACCAACTCGGAATCCGAAGCATGAAGCTTCTTCCAGTTGGTGATCATCGGTGTCGACATGGGGCTACAATCCTCCATGTGGAATCTGCTAAGGATGTCCACAATATACTTCCCCTGCCCCAGGAAGAAATGCCCCTCCTCCTGCCACACCTCCAAACCCAAAAAG